>CABFVX010000691.1:163420-195023 GCA_902151425.1 Timema shepardi | reverse complement strand
TAATGTGTAATGGTAGGGTGACTGTGAGATGAAATGGAGGACCTACAGTTTAACGTGGAATCCGAACCACGGTGGAGGCCTGGCATTCCCCACATTCACAAGATGTCTTGTCAGAGGTGAAGGAAGGGTTTGGTAATCAGATAAATCTGTGCCGGGACCAAGGATTGAACCCCGGCCGCTAGCACAAAAGTCTGACACCTTACCCCTAGACCGCCCACCCATGCCAAGAACTTTAAAATACAGTTTAGCTGAACACCTTGAATTATATTCATATAGTCCGGACTGTTAGTAAAACCAGATGTACAAAAAAAATATGGGTATTTTCTTTGAAACAATAAAATAAAACCAGATTAAATATTTTAACAAGCCTATTTTATTGAAAAATGACACTTATATACAGAGATTAAACCTTGGGCACATCTAAAATTTCTGTGTCGAATGATTTGTTAAAGATTAAAAATTGTAACTAAGCAACTCAGCCAAGCAGGTGGTTTGAAATTTTGACAGTTGCTGCACCGGAAGTTATCAGGACCAGTCTGAGAGCTCACGGAGGGCTAAAAAAACAGCTCATCATTGAAATGACTAATATTTGTCATGAAACTAGTTTGGAAAGCATTGAAGGATGCCGAAGTGGAAAGAGTAGTTGTAATGAAAGTGAAAAGCATGTGTGAGAATAACATGAGTTGTGTTAAGAAGGAGAGGGGGAGGACGGGGTGGTTCCAAATAAAAAAATGGAGTAAAGCAGGGAAGTGCCCTCTCACCGTTACTCTTTGTAATGGTAAAATAAATGGTTATAAATAAAGTGACAGGAAAACTCTTAAGAGGAAAGAATTAAAGACATGATGTTTGCTGATGATTTTATGGTATGTGGGGAGAAGGAAGATCAAGTACGATAATGGAATGAGGAAGTGAAAGAGCGGAATGAAATTTATCATGGCTAAGTGTGAAGTGATGGTAATGAAAAGGATAAAGCTTAGTAAATCTATACTGGTGACCTGGCGGTCTAGGGGTAAGGTTTCAAACTTCTGTGGTGGGGGTCCGGGGCTCAATCCTTGGTCCCGGCATCGATTTATCTGATTGTCCAAACCCTTCCTTCACCTCTGACAAGACGTGTATTAATCACAACTTGTGAGTGTGTGGAATGCCAGGCCTCCACCATGGTTCGGACCCCATGTTAAACTCTGGGTCTTCCATTTCATCTCACAATCACCCCACATTACACATTAGCATAAATGCGTACAACTCAAACGGGTAGTAAGACGCTGTGCTAATAATAATAGTTAAGCTATAAAGTTGAATGGACTACAGCTAAGAAAAATAGATAGAACATAAAATATCTTGGAAGTGAGATTGAGGCGAAAGGTGGAAGTAGAGAGAATCTTATGAGAAGAGGGCAGCAGGAAGAGTTGTTCTATAGGTGCATAAGAGACCTGCTATTGAGAAGAGACGTGCCCTTGAAGTGTAAGGAAGTGTTGTACAGGCCGTACTTTGTACCCATTGCCACATATGCAGCAGAAACATGGGATAATGAATGTAAGAGACGCTAAGAAAGTGAAGGCTGTGGGAATGAAATTTGTGAGGAGCATGATAGCTTGTCACGAGGAGAAACATGATAAGGCATGAAGTTATCCGGGGAAGAGTGGGGGTACAGGGAGTACATGAGATAGTAGAGGAACCAAGGCTGAGATGGTATGGCCATATAATGAGGATGAAAGATTAGAGGATACCGAAGAAAATGTCGGTAATGAAGTATGTAGGAAAAAGACCGAAAGGATGCTAAGAAAGAGATAGAAGGATCAGATAACAAAGTGTGCAAGCGAGAGGAGAATAATGGAAGATATAAAGGAGGAAGTGTGGTAGAAGGATAGAGGAAGATGTAGGAATTTTTCTAAAATGACCCAGCCACAGGAGGAAACATTTGATGATGATCCAGTAGTAAAATATGTTAAACCATTTGGGTTGGGTTAATTATATTAATTTTGGTCAAGACTTAGATAAAACCTCTGGATTGCTATACCAAGCATATAAATTGAAAAATATAATGAATTAAATAGACTATAAATGGATTATAGAATTTGGTTAAAACTTTGATAAAACCTCAGGATTGTTATACCCAGTATATAAATTGAAAAATATAATGAATTAAATATATTATAAAAAATTGTGGTTAAAGTTGAATGGCTTTAATGTTCAAACATCTGGTTAAATTGTGCTTAGAGCACACAACAAAGTGTCACATATAAAGTTATTTACGTACATTGCAATAATATCATCAACAAAATTGAACAATAAAACATGTGTTAATGACAAGTCTAAAAATATACAAACAACATACTAAAATATAATTACAATATTGGACAGTAAATTAAGGATAAAAAACCAAGTTTTAATTCATCACTGAGGTTAAATGGTTAAATCATTTTAGAAACCGTAGGTTATATAGTATTTCCCAAATTGGTAAAAAGGTTAGTTGAGTCTTCTAACGACAACAATTGGAAAAAAAAATTATGTATAGGCTGAGTATCAAATCCAAGTCTTATTTTGTTTCAGTCCCATTACACCTTTGTTTGATAATCACAGATTAGAAGAATGCTGATTATATTAAAACCAACATGAAATATTTAGTAAAGGACGAGTGCTGGTTAAATATATGAGAGTCTTAATGTGTTTTGAAAAGTAAGGTCAGATGTCTAATCTGATTATATAGAGACTTTGGAAAAGAAAGAGTGATTACCACCACACCTAAAGCCTGATTTGTATACGAAGCCCACTTTCAACCACCAACAGTGATTGAAAGCCACTCAAATTTAATATGTTATGTGTATACTAATCTTATTCGATTTATTAATGTACAGTGGGGGAATGGTTTGGCGACTCTAACTTCCTCTGAAATTATTATTAATAATCTTAATTCTGTATTCTTTCTCACTGCTTAGGTTAGAATTTTATTGGACACTTAAAAAATTTCAACCCCAGTTATATTTAAAGGATTTTTAAATTACTTCACAAGGGATTCATTTATAAAATAGTCCTTCGAATCTTCTGTTCTGTGAACCTCCCTAGTAGCCAGTCACCACAAATAAAACACCTCTTCCCAAATATATATCTGGGTATTGTCCTGTGCATGCTATTAAAACTATATATTTTCAGTTGGCACGGGTATATATAACTCCATTTTTATTTTCAATAGAATCTTATGTTGTATCGACATCCCTGTATCCTCAAGTTCATTTCTTCATGGCACAAGAATGGGAACACATACCTTGCGACAGAGAATGTTAGCCCTTTGTCTCAAGTACTTGCCGGACAGACATCGCTCCAAATATGCATCGGCTTGCACAGTATTTTGAAAGCTTTGGTTTTTCTCCATGAGAAGGTAAAGTTAACATGAAGATTACTAAGACCAGCTTATATGTTTGAATCTAAGGTAGTGATATTCAACCTAGGGTATAGGAAGACATATTATGGGGTTGTGATAGACTATACTAATGACTCAAATCAGGGTTAAAATTCAAGTTGGGTGGACTGAGGGTGTTTTTTTTTCTAAATTGTTGATCATTCTCCCAACACAAATGTGAGTACATTCAATATAAATTACACCTTCCTCATTACTAACCCATTACTATGACTTTGGGGACTACAAAGCGAAAAAAAAATTGCTATGCCTTAGTAACTTTTTATTTCAATTAACTTTGCTGTGATTTTTTGTAAAATGGCTTCCAATTTCAATGTAAGATTTTGTCTCGCCAACTATACACCTTACTCTTCAGGTCTTAGATAAATGAACAACAAACATTGTTCATAAAACAATTGTAAGCATGTAGTTCTTAGATGCACACACAAATCAGATGATCCACCCACATACAGCCTAATTATAAAATATAGCAAATATATTTATTTAATTTATTTTATGGCTTATTCTCATTTTCCCACCTTTTGTGTTGGTTTCTTTGATGGCTTACTTTATAAAGTTGCTTTGCACTCTTAACTTCACATTCCCTCCCATACACATCCAACAGAATTAAATCTAGGTCAAAATGTCAGGTAGTTAAATTTAGTTTTCTTTTAAAGGCAGTGAATAGCAGTGTGAGTTGTGGTTTTTTTTTTCACTGTGAAAATTATGATGGGTTTGTTTGTTCTATTTAATATGAGAAAATTTTCCTTTCACACCTCTTTGTACATAATATAAAATAATTTAGTGTTTATATTGATTTAACTTTACAACTAACTTTTTTCTACAAATAATTTACTTACGATTATAAAAATTATCTTTAAGACATTCCAACAACTTATTAATCAGAAACAACCATAAGAGTCCTCGGATGATACTCTGATGTAGTTCATTTAAAAAAGATATTCGTCCAAAAAAAAGAAATGCTTCCAATTCGTCTTTGTTGGTTTTTAGATGTTAACAGTCGGATTTTTTATTTTATTCCTTTAAAATCTACGTTAAATATATATAAAATAATAAATCAAGGGGGATCTTGAATGAAATTCGAATCCTAATTTATTAAAATGTTTTTCAGGCTTTGTCCTCACACAACAATGTATGTTGTGCAGCAGTTTATGTTATTCCTGATGGGACATGGAAGTTGGGTGGTCTGGAATATCTTTGCCGGTAAATATCTTGGGAAAAACAACTGCTTGAAATAATCAATATTTACATTTCATATGAAACTAGAGTTTTGTTTTTAAAAGTCATCAGGCTTATAAGCTAATGTGTCATCATAACATGTATCATTGAAATAACATTGATAGAATCAAGTATAATGCTACAGCAAATGTGCTAAATGTGAACAGCTAAACTACCTTTTCCGGTGGCTGCATGATCTAAGGCGTCACTCTCACAATAGACTAGACTGCTGATGACAGGGAGATCGAGATTCTAATCTCATTCGGGTGTATTTAGGGTAGTTTTTCCTAAATATTTTTCTACTCTCCCCCCACCTATATGTGGGTACACTTCCTCTAAAATTTAACCTTTCCCATCCCTAATTCATTAGCATAATTTCCACATATGCATATAACCTGGACAGGTAATAAGGAAAAAGAGAATTTCATACTATATTGTTTTATTCATATATCTTGTAATTTTCACCAGAAGTTGGTTAAATTGTGATTTCCGTTTTTAATTCTTTTTGCAGGTTTTCAGAACTTACCACTAGCTACTTGCAAGAAACAAGAGCTCATAGGTATGAGAAAGGTGTTGCCCCAGAAGAAGAAAATACAAAATCATCGAACATTAGTCAACAGTACTCTTGTATTGATCAATTTGCATTTGGTGTGCTGGCCGAAGAAGTGCTGAGCAAGAAACCAGGTCAACTATTTTATTTATGTCCTGAAGGGTTATCTTTAGGGACAGAGTTAAATTTGTTCCCAAGCCCGTTTTAGTGGTTGCTTGGCGTAAGGTATCACTCGCATTCGCCTAGACCACTGATGAAAGGGAGATCGGGGTTCAAACCCTAGTCGAGTGCATTGGATATAGTGTTTTGTAAATGGTTTTCTACACTATCTTTATGAAAATGTGGGTACACTTCCTTTAAAGCTAACCTTTCTTTTCTTTAACACACCAGCAGCATATTTAGTTCATATGTGTATAACTCAAAAGGGTTGTAAGACCCGGCAAAAAAAACTTTGGACCAAGGATCTGCAAGAACCATTCTTTGATGTTTAAAAGGTGATTTTTGTTAATAAACAATATAAACATATGTCTTTACACCCAAATTATTTAAGAACTAGGCCTAGCTTGTGATAAAAATTTCGAAATTTAGTGTATGTTTCATTTGCCGTAATTCAGTTTGTTTTCTTGTAGATGATGTCCCAGCAATGGCTGATTTTCAAGAACTATGTAAGAAACAGCTACAAAACATTGAACCCTCTGTCAGACCAAAACTTTCCTCTCTTCTAGAGCATCCGTTTTTTACACACAGCTATATCAAAATACACAGCTTTCTTGAAGAACTTCCTCTGAAGAGTGACTCGGAAAAACAATTGTTTTTCAGGTTGGAAATGCTTGTAATATAAGTTATCATAAGTTTGATTAGTCAATTTGTTTAATCTAGCTCACTTTTACTTTAAAGCTCTAAACTAATATATTCAAATAACAAAATATATAAAATATTTGTTAAAGTAGTAAAATCTTATTTAAATACACTTCTATTTAACAAAATGTTGTGTGCACCCTCACCCCCATTTGACCTGTTATATAGCATTTTACCTAGTTTGGTTCTACTATGGTGTAGCTTATAATATAGGGCTGTAAACGAATCATTTCAATTTAAGACTACCTTTACCTGCTTCGGTGGCTGCGTAGTCTAATGCCCTACTTTCGTGTTAGTGTCAAAGACTGGGAGATCAAGGTTTGATCCCATTTGGGTGCATTGAGAGTGATTTTTCCTAAATGGTTTTGCACTCGCCCTCCACACTATTGCTGGTGAACTTCCTCTCAATTAAGCCTTTTTAATCCCTAACCCAATAGTGTAACTATTACATATGGGATTGTGTATAACCCGAATGGGTAGCAAGATGTAATGCCAAAAAACAAAAAAAAACTACCCCTCGCGTTAAACAAAATGTATATACTTCATCTAACATCTCTAGAGCGGTCCAACAATTTTTTTTAATGATCACTCACTCACCTATTGTATGTGTAACACAAGTATTTTAGTGTATTTTTTTGACTGGTAATCACTTGTTTTGGTAATTTTTGGTCACCCTATTTGTTCCTCTGGTGTTTTAGGTTTTTACAGTAGCTTTTCAAATTGATATATTCACTTTATATCACAACCTCAAGACACCATTATTTTCATCGAGTGTTTAATTTTAATTCAGTTAGTAGTAACAACATGAGTAAATTGATACATCACTAACCATATATGTTTTTTCTAAAACGGTTTAAGGTAACAATTAGTTTAATTTTTACCTACTTACACTTGAACAAACACTATTTTCTTAGGAAATTTAAGTCCAGAGTTACTTTTTCACTTGCATATAGAATTCATTCAGGCAGTTAAATCACAATGAGTAGTCACTAGCAGTCCCGCACGGCATTGCCCATGACCCACTGTGGTATAAGAATTATATAAGCCACCTTCCACTCCCCATGCTGCTTGTTACCCACTGTGGTATAGTAATTATATAAATCCTTTTTATTCCCTATCTTGTGGGAATTTAAAAAAATCCGGCCTTATTCCTTGTCTACATCATAAAGAAAACCTCTGTGCAAAATTTCAGCTTTCTAGGTCAGAGGGTTTGGGCTGGGTGTTGATTTAATAATAAATAAGGCAACTTTAAGGCGAAAATATAAATCCTCTTTATTCCTTATCCCGTGGGAATTTCTGAAAATCCTGAAATAATTATTAGTGATTATAATTACCTAATTACATGACAAATTTGAAGTCTCTAATAATTATAGTTACAGAAATAAGGCAACATTAAGGCGAAAATATAAATCCTCTTTATTCCCTGTCCCGTGGGAATTTCGAAAAATCCGGTTTTATTCCTTGTCTACATCATAAAGGGAACCTCTGTGAAAAATTTCAGCTTTCTAGCTAGCTCCAAGGGTTTGGGCTTGGCGTTGATGAGTCAGTTAGTGAGTCAGAACTTTTATTTATATTTATGTATTAGAAGCTACAATCCAATTTTCATAGGAAGAACCTTATTTGACAGCTACAAAAGTTACTATATCTAATTTCACATATTAATACATCAAGTCATGCTACCTGCAACTTTCAATTCTAATAGATATTATCAAGACTCATGGACATGCAAAATTCGCATTTGCGATAAAACGAATTTTTACACAATTTCTACCATTTTCACACGAATAACACAAATTTAATCTTTTTTTCATCTAAATAAACACAATTTCTTTGTAATTTGACAAATCCTAAATCCTAAAATAAAATTTTCGACGCGCTAACACTGGTGATAGCACTGTACCAGGGCTGCTGTTTATACGAATAGTATCCATTTTTACTTATTTTATAGTTATAAAATGGGTCACAGGATAGATGAGTGTTTTCAGGATAGTTAAGCTTATTTTGTCTGAGGTTAACATTAAAAATCACAATTTCTACTTTTACACATTACATTACCTACATTTCTATAGATCGATTCTTTGTGTACATCTTAAAAGATAACACACTAGTTATAAGCAAGGACATTAGATATATGGGCCTTGCTACAGGTGGTCATGTTTGGCAAAATTATATCTACTTAAGTTTTATTCCAGTCTCCATATTTGATAGTAGTTTAGTCTTCTAGGATGACATGTTTCGGTGTTATTATTATTTGGTCCAAACCTAAGTTGATGATCGATTATTTTGATATTGCTATTTGTAAGATTCAAAGGTAGTGATATTAATATATTGAGTTTGATATTACTATATTACTAAGCGAGAAATTTTTTGTGCGTATCTATATTTGACTTTTCTCTGAATATGTTAAAATAGTTAAATACACAATATGAAAGAAAAATTTAGATATTTTTTTTAATGAATACTAATTCGACTTGTATTTATGTAAATAATATCGCTTTTTGAGAAAAATAACACCCTTTTACCTTTTGCATGGTTATACTTATAAATAACACCAATACAGTAAATTATTTTCAATCTTGGTCTTAAAAAATATGTTTGTGTTTTCAAAAAATCACTCTTTGAAAATTGGTCTGTATATATCCTTTTGTCATTCATCGCAAGATAATTTGAGTGGTTGACACAGGAGTCTGGTGACGGAACTGGAAAGTCTGCCTGAAGAGTTGATAGCATCTCAGTTAGGGTCCTTGCTGCTATCAAGGTTGGTCCTTCTAGACTCCACAGCACAACAGAACTTTCTACCCCGGGTACTCTGCCCCAGTGAGAGTGAGTACATAGTCAGATTCTATTGCACCATTGTTTTGAAAATATCTGACACATTCCTGTGAAAAGCACTCATTAGTAATTATGGAGGCTTAAAATGTTTTTCTTGTAAAATTAGCTCTTCTATCAAAATAAAGGGAATCATCGTCAACTGTTTCCAGCCTGTGGCTGGGTCTGTTTAGTAAACTGCCTCCTTCTTCCTCTATTCTTTCACTAATCTTCCTCCTTTAATTCAATCCATTATTCTCCTCTCACTTGCACACATTCTGTTATCTGCTTCTTCCATCTCTTTCTTGGCCTCCCTAGCAGTATTTTTCCTACATACATTTCCATTATTTTCTCTGGCATCCTCTCTTTTTACATCCTCATTACATGCCCATACCATCTCAGTCCTGCTTCATTTACTCTGTCATGTACTTTCTATATCCCCATTCTTTTCCGGATAACTTCATTCCAAATCCTAAATGTAATTAAATTCAGATAAGATATGAAACCCCAAGTTGTTATTGTGTACATTTCTCATGAACAATGTTTGAATAAATTAATGTATCCTCACTCACCCATTTTAACAGCTTAAAAATTTCTCATTGTTAATGTAAATTTAAGTATTTAAATTTTTTCCAAAGATTCTATACTTTAAATTGTATGCTTTCAATTATCACTATCATTTGCATAACATTAATTTTTCATATTAATTATAAATACAATTTTTAATCATTTTGCACTTAACTTTTTATTCGTTTCATACTTATATATTCTATGGTATCAAAAACTTGTAAGTTCATTTAAAATACACCAGCTAACCCGGTCTTGGACTAGTTCTATTCAGTTCACTTCATTACATCCTATTTCTTTCTGGTCCATGCTAATTCTATCCTCCCACCTGCACCAAGGTATTCCCACTGGTTTCTCCCCATTAACTTTACCGGCCTCAGTGGCCGTATGGTCTAGGGCACTACTCTTGCAGTAGACTAGACTGCTGATAATGAGGAGATCAAGGTTCTAATCTCGATTGGGTGCACTGAGTTTTTTTTGTTTTTGTTTTTCAAAATGATTTTACACTCCCCCTCCATGCAAATGTGGGTACACTTCCTCTAAATATAATTTTCCTAATCCATAAAACCATTAGCATAATTATTACATAAGCGTATAACTTAAACAAGTAGTAAGATGCGGTGCTAAAAATATCACATATTTTTCATCATATCAGTATTTTTATTTTATTGTGGTACAACATCAAATGTAAAGCAACAAATGCATAACAAATAAATGAAATAATATATTCTCTAAATAAAACACTAAATTAGTCATAATTTCACCGTGGCCAATTTAAGAAAGCAAAAAAAAAAACCACTTTGATACGTTTTATAGTTTGACCGTATTCTTGTTGTTAATTGCCTGTGTGATTGACTCTTAAGTAAATGTTTTATTGTCTTGTTCAAATATTTCAATAATGTTGTAGCAGTTTATGTTTTGCATATAATGTTTGAATAATATTTTGTTAGGTGGTCATTTGGGATTGTTCACCATTGCAACTTATAAGAAGTATCTGGTGCCCAAGTTGATACACATGTTTTGTGTAAGAGATGCCCAAGTTCGCTTACTTCTGTTGACACATTTCTCAAAATTCTGCAATGTTTTCACAAATGAACAACTCAAGGAGCAAATTCTTCCAGAAGTAAGTTATTACATTTTAACAAAATACACCCCACATCGGCGGTTGAGAGGTTTAAGAAAGTGGACTGAACTCATGGTCACAATCGACGGAAAAGCCAGGATTTTGATCCTAGCTAGATGTTCTAGGGTTGGTTTTTCACAAGTGATTATGTGATCTATTTTAAACCGGATCCTTTGCATCGTGAGCTTATACAAATTAATATTGTGGATTTATTTTCATTTTATTTTGATTTAATTCATTCACACGTGATTCGGATCCAATGATAAGCTGTAGTTCCTCCATTTCATCTCACAGTCAGCCTACCATTGCACATTAGCGTTTTTGCTATTTTAACCGCCTACATTTCTACTGTATATTTGAATTTTGGGCCTCCTATGATAGTAATCAATTTAAAAAGTAAACAAAATGATGTTACCTCAACCACCACACCCGATATATGCCATGACCCCAAATGGGGTCGCAACTCCCAGTTTGTAAACCACTGGTTTAGTGAATTAGTTCACTTAACCCTCAGTATGAGAAATTATTGTATTTGAAACTCTATCATTGGGAAGGTGACTTATTGGTCTTCCCAAGTGGCGAGTGGAATTTGTACCCTCTTGACACAGGTAGCCACACTAATCTGTGAAAGAGGGGAAGGGTCTTCATGGAGGGGGTAAGAACTGTCAGACGAGGCCACAGATTTCATGCTTAAGTGCGTCAAGTTAAGATGCAACCCGCTTCACAAAATAGCTTCGAATTCACCATGTAGGCAACGTCGTCGTTAAGGAGTTTGTTAAAATATACCATCAAATAGCTGATGGCCATCACACTGTCACTCTGGTATACTACAAATCATTTATGTTTTGTTTCTAGTTATTGGTTGGTATCAAAGACACAAACAACCATCTTGTGAGTATGACACTACGATCCCTGGCAGATCTAGTCCCTCTTCTGGGTGCATCGACTGTGATTGGGGGTAAAAGGGGCAGATTGTTTACCGATGGGCGACCAAAGGTATGTCTACCAATTATCTGCTTTGATTACTAGTTAGTTCATAAGTGCGATAATTCCAAACATATTGATTTTGAGCTATCAGGTGTTAACTGTATAGCACTAATGAACTGAAACATCATGCCATGTAATTCTGAAATATAGCAGTTATGAACTGCTAGAGAAACATTATAAAACCGAAACAAAATGCTTTCACAGTTCATAACAATAATGCAATCATGCAATAACAAAGATAGTACATGAAATCATCTGGGGAAAAGATACATTTTAGGAAAAATACACAATGTACTAGACCTAAGTTAATTTTAATCAAAGTGTTTTATAGTTAAGTAATAAATTATTTATTGTTTAGTAACACCCTTAGGAAAGATACTGTTTATTTGTATAATGAATAAACATTATTAAATTTATTACTCATTCTGTCTTTTTTCCACCCATCGGGACTAAAAACATTTAATCTTAAACGCTAATGGATTGAAGTAAGTAGACTGTAGAATTTTGAGGATATGTGCATTTTTTGTAAGGAAAATGGGAAAATATTTATGAAAAAAAAACAGTACACCCAGCTGGGATTCGAGGTCAGACCTTTGCATCATTAGCACACTAGATTAGATGAACCTGAAATTTGCTTATTATTATTATTATTATTTATTATTATTATTATTATTTATTATTATTATTGGAAATACTGGAATTTTGAATCAGATACTGGAAAAATATTCAACCTTCTTACATTGAGTGAAATGTTGGATTAAGCAAATATTATATCATTATATTCAAAAATTGCTACCAAATTATCTTCCTTACAATTAACTAAAGAATAAATTGCCATGCTTACTTGCAAAATACATCAACCATCAATAAAAATGTTGTTATTACAAACACAGGCAAATCAAATTCAAGGTTGCCAACTTATCCCCAACCATTCTTGAATGTTCATGTGTGCAACACATTTTTAAAACAAATTATAGAATAAACAACCCAATTCAAAAATTTAAATCAAATTTTTAAGAACTTGATAGTTAGTTAAATAACTCGATACACAGGTAAGCAATAAGTGCTTATTTATTGTCTTAGTTTGAAGTTCTAGGCCCAATCTTACAATGTCACGTTAAAGTCCACTTAACTTAACTGTTCTTAAAGTCTAAATGGTTGTTAAACTTAGCGTTGTGTTTTACAATACTCTTTTATGTGCTTGTCAAGTTACAGACGACTGCATTCCATTAGTTCTTATCATTAAGCTTCTCGGGGCACTAGATTTGTTACAAAGCTTTTGATATTCATACATATAAGTTTATAATTTATAATGCTTTTTTCTATGCAAATAAAGATGGATATACCTACTCTGTTTATTTTAAATAGATTTGTATTTTAACACTATTTTTTAAGCTTCAAAATATTTAAATAGCTAAACATTAAGTCATAGTCAATTTTTAAACACACAATCTAAAATTCAAATAAAAATAACCCTTGATTAACTATGAATGTGTACTGGAGTGGAGAATGTGAAGAAAAAACACATCCCATATTGGCCATTCAAGCCTACACATAATAACTTACAAGACAATAAAAGCATAGGTAGGCCTACAGCTATTGTCAATTACTATTTACTGTTTACTACAAGAAATGGCCATTCCGAATCACAAAGTGAAACCATTGAAAATAATTTACACATTTTGAATAGGAAGGGCCTGCAGCTCTAAGCCAAAATAGTTGTAATAAAAGTCATTACCGAGAATTAAAAACCTCTGCCCTGCGTCTTATGACAACTTACAAATCACTCTGTGTAAAAACTTGCCCAAAAGAAACTTTATCCCAAATTAAACAACTATATTAAATAGAAGGAATCCAACGTAATTATTTTATTACCATCTCTGTGTTAAACTGGGAGTAATTTGTTCTTAAAAAAAAAGGAGGTTAGGATTGAACACGAGTCAATTTATTGATAAGCTGACGCCGTACCATTTACACCACATAGGAAAATAGTGAATATCTTGAAAGTTAGAAATATAACACCGCAAAGCTGTGATTAGGTAATCATGGGTGAAACATCTATTTAATTACAGGTGGACGATATTAAAACCAAGAGAATCCATAAATAACTGTTTTCTAAAAATAATAATGTAACCTCACTTGAATAATAACAATTGCCATAAAACAACATGGTGGAATGTTTTTGGAAGTTAATGTGAACGTTAAAATGCTAACCAGAAGGTAGACCTCCTGATAACTTTACGAGCACTTTAACGAGGATGCTAGCTCTAACCGAACATTGTAAAATGCAAAGTAGTCAACCTTATCGCTTAACCTTACGTTATTATTATTATTATTATTATTATTATTAGCACCGCGTCTTACTACCCGTTCGGGTTATACGCACTTACGCTAATGTGTAATGGTAGGGTGATTGTGAGATGAAATGGAGGACCTACAGTTTAACGTGGAATCCGAACCATGGTGGAGGCCTGGCATTCCCCACATTCACAAGATGTCTTGTTAGAGGTGAAGGAAGGGTTTGGAAATCAGATAAATCTGTGCCGGGACCGAGGATTGAACCCCGGCCGCCAGTACAGAAGTCTAACACCTTACCCGTAGACCACCAGGTCACCTACAACCTTACGTTAAGTCCTAACAAATAGAATAACATGACATTGTAAGATTGGGCCTTAGTCTATTTTCATATTTTCTGTTAAGTTAATAACTCTACCACATATTAATGCCTTGTATTTACTGATAAATTTGTGGGAACATTTTTGTAAAAAAAAAATTTCACACTATTTTGCTTCAAATCAGTAAAGTTAATTTTCCGTACATTTTGAGCCCTAATATTTACTCATTGTTTATTAAAACCATTACATTGATTTGTGTAGCTTACATTTATGTACCATCTGTGTTCCATTGTGGGCTTATTTAGAACATATAAAAGACAAATATTAGTGTACATAGAACTTAATTGATCCTTAAATGACAATATCTAATTTTAACAAAGGCAAAATGTTGCCAAATGGCTGTATTAAATTAAACATTGAAAAGAGGATAGAAGGGCAAGGTTTACAGACTACACGCCTCAAAAGTTCACAATTAAAACACAAAAAAACACATAATTATGTTATTTTTGGGATACATCAGTCCTCTTCATCAGCAAAAGGGCAAGGCCCTTCTATCCTCCTTTCAATGTTCAGTTTAATAGCTGATTTTTTTAAACTTTTATCACATTTTTACTTTCCTATTTATTCATTTTATGATATTTTTTATTTTTTCCATACCATCTTATCTAAATTTAGTCTCTGATCCTTCACATTCACGTGTTAATTTTATTTTCCGTATATCTTCAAACATAATCTATATTTGAACAATAACGGTTTATTATTACAGGTTCATAACTCTCACAAAATCAACCCTAAAACTATAAAGTCCCCAATCCATGTACAAGATTTGTCATCACAGTTAAGAGTGAATACTGTAAGCATCGGAGCAGACACTGACAGTGCCGCCTCCTATGAGACACTCCCCGAAAGACCGTCGCCGGATGGCGGGGAGGACAAGACTACCACAACCTCCGACGAAGAGACCGAAGCTTGGTCAGACTGGGATGTTCCTGACAGTAATGTGCGTCATTTGATTAGATATTTAGAGCTTTGTTTTATTAAATATGGTATTAGTAGTGCTTATACATTCATTATTGTTTCCAGCCTGTGGTCTGGGTCGGTTTTTTTATTCAAGTTATATATTTTTCCACTACCGGCTGGCTTAGGCCTGTCGTAGCTTCATATGTCTTATAATCTTTCTTAAAACTAGGACAGTAACAACATCCAATCTCCACCATCAATTTATCAATGTGAAAGGGTAAACCCGTATTTTCATCTATGATTAATTTTCATCCATGCCGGGAATTGAACCCGGGACCCTTAGCTCAGTGGCCAGGCACTCGACTGACTGAGCTAAGGTCTCAGACAAGTAGTGTCTATAACAGCTCTTAAATTGAAATTCGTGTATTATCATTTCACTATCGTTATCGTCTTACTACCCTTTTAGGTTATTCAGAGTGAACCACACTAAACGATTAAATTTATGTTAACTTTTCCACATTTCATTTTTTCCCCATTACATTTTCCCAGTTTACCGGCCTTGTGGCAGGATGGTCAGAGACTCTGGCTGCTAACCTAAAATTCCCGGGTTCGATTCCCGGCTGTTATTGGGGAATAATTCTCATGGTCCCCAGTGTTTGATTAATTAGGCTTGAGCTAGGTTAAAATCTTAACTGGTTCCACACCATTATATTCACTCTCATCATCCCCTTATCTCATCAGGACATGGAAAGAGACTCCACAAAAAGGAAGTATGATTAGTACATTTGGGCGTCCTCTGGGCAACATTATATTATTACCGGCTAATCTTTCCACCTTTACACAAACTAAGCTGTAGATTGATATAGCCCAGACACGCCATTATTATTTCAAGTCACAACTTTGTTTGATCTTATTGCATTTGACTTTTGATCCCTAAAGTCACACATTCAAGTAAAAAAATTGATATTTATAAGTTCAAGTTTCTGTGTAACCAGCTTAAGGTGAGAGTGTAAGGAACGCGCATTAAGGGCAATGTTTTTGCAGTTTTTATAGCAAAAGCTTTTTTTGGCTAAAATGAATCAAATATTGCCCCAGTAGAAACATAAGAGTTTAATTTTCTACACATAGTGATCTCAACAGTTCTTGAATATCTGTCAAGGGTTTCCTGGAATTTAATGAGAACTTTTTCTAATCATTTAAAAAAGTTTCTTATCTTATGTCACTATACTCATGACAAGTAGTTAAGAACTGTTTATATCACCATGTGAATAAAACTAAATTCTTTGTTTTTATTGGAGGAATAATTAATTTATAAGGGTGTGTGAAGTATACTTTTTCAATTTGAAGCAAAGTCGAATTGAATACTATTAGGTATTCCCAAATCTTGAGTCGAAGTTCGAAGATTTAAAATATGTTTAAGAACATAATAATTTTTATAACTGTAAATTTAAGTATTAAATATAGTTTACAAAATCCTATATTTCAAACATACAAATTAATATATTTTGTCTTAAAATGCTAAATTATGTTACTATCACAACATCTAATTAAATTATTTTAGATTTTTGTTTATGTATACACTAATTTGTGATGGAAATAACAGCAGAAAAAAGATTATTAGTAAATAAACATGTGTGTTTTTTGTAGATACTGATGAATTGTTATCGGGTGATTATTATGTCAATTAAACATTTTTTTAAAAGAAGAATTTAAATCAAAATTTTCTAGGTAGATGTTTAGTGATCATAATCACAAAAAACA
The DNA here is from genome assembly GCA_902151425.1 of Timema shepardi. Taxonomy (NCBI): domain Eukaryota; kingdom Metazoa; phylum Arthropoda; class Insecta; order Phasmatodea; family Timematidae; genus Timema; species Timema shepardi. The sequence goes on along the minus strand of CABFVX010000691.1, from coordinate 178,161 downwards.
CTTATATACACAAATTTCATCTGGGTTATGGCTTATGCAAAGATTACATAATCAGATCAAGAAATATAAGTTCATACTGTTGATGAAACTAACACTCTAGTTCCTTCTTTCACCGGTTATGCATAAAATATCTCTTTGTATGCATACAATCTTATATTTTCTAATAGTTATTAATGAATAATAAAAACATGAACAATTATTTTAAGTAATTGGTATCGGTAATCGGTTTTACTAAATTGGCACACCTCTAGCTTTAACTTTAAATATTTTTTTTACCAAGCTTCATAAATGTCAAATCCAGATTTTACTTTTGAATCAAAGTCAAAGGGACGTCAAAGATTTTGAAGCTTCGCACACCCCGAAAAATTTATTTTGGCCAAAAAAAGTTTTGCTATAAAAACTACAAAAATACTACCCTTTTCTCATGTCCCCTACACTTCACCTTAAAGAATAAAATATAAATGCATAAGTACAATCCTGATTGTGTTTCCATTAGGGAGGAGGGAGTGTGGGTGAGAAAGAAGAAGTACCCCTCTCCAAACAAGACTCCCCAGGACATGTCTCCTCACCCTTGAAAGACTCGACTACAACCAGGACGTCTTCCGGCCAAAACTCATTGCCTGATATTACAACTCTCGATATCAAGATGTCGAGCCCATTGCCAGCGGTAGGGAAGCACCGTGACGAGATTGACTTCTTCCAGGACATGGAGCCAGTTATCTCCAAGACGAGTGTCTTGCGAGTGTCAGAGGAAACTCCCAAGAGCAAGTTTGATGTGAGCCTGGTCTCGGGGGGAGAGGAGGTAAGGGTGGGGCGATGATTTGGAAGATTGGGGAGACATTGGAAAGTGATAAAGACAAATAGAGAAATTAAGTTTACTGATTTACAAAAGTGCATTTGGGACCTTAACCAGATTTGTAATATTGAACACCAAAAATATATCTCTTCCCAAGGATCTAAACTCGAACCACACCATTTTAATCAAGAGGTTTACCTCTACATTTTTGGAAGTACACACTTTGGAGAACCATTATATTCACAACAATAAATACTGGAATATTATGGTCTTTAGTTCAACATACATATAATAAAAAGAATACTAAGTAATCATAGAAATGAAAAAGGGATTAGTTTGTTGTTGTATTCTGACCAATCATTTTACTTTAGTGGATAAAGTGGTTTGTTGCAAAGCATTATAACATAGCATCTCTTTGACTTAAAAATTATATTTTGTTGAAAGCTAATATACTCACAAACATATTAAACATCAAATTAGTCTAATCTGATTTGCTGCTGAAGGGTAAGCCATGGTTGGATATCCGGGCAGGTGTATTGAGGGTGATTTTTCATAAATGGTTTCCCCCTCTCTCCTTCCACAAACATGTTCGCACAGTTCCTCTAAATTCAAAACTGCACAAATATTTCCCTTCAGTACCTTTACACAATTGTGGGTACCGTTCCTCTTATTATTTTCAAATCACATAAATTCTCATAAAGAAAGCTTCTAGAAATTTAGGACAGCTGTTATCTTTTCTTTCCTTTCTTATAGCAACTCTTTTGTAAACCAAATTCGAATTTAATGAATGAGGAATATACTAGGGGTGTGGAGTAAGAATTTTTCACATTGAGTTGAATTTGATTTGCATTTGAATGAAAACGTGTTTTTTTTAGTTCAAGTAGTATAGAGCATTATTGGTACAGTAGATATTTCAAGTTGAATTTCTGTAATTGGTCCATGCACAAACTATAAATAAATAAGTACAAACATGATTTTTTTTTAGAAAATTATAATCACACAAATACAAAATGTTTTATCAATTTAATCCCTCTAAGAAACACGTCTTTTTTCTTTATGAGGTAATTGTATTATATAGGGAAGAAGGTACAGGTAAGATGGATCGAGAAACATGTTTATATCCAACTTTCCTGTACCTTCTCAAAATATAGTAAGTCGTTTGATGATAATTTTACAAATTTTTTTTATTTGACAAAATGATATTTGCTATGAAATTATATCTAAAAACTTACTAAAATTAATCAAACTAAGAATTTTAGAGAACATACAGAGTACTCATATTTTTTTTAGTATTTAAAAAATATGCGAGTCGAGTTAAAGCAGTTACTAAAACTCAACTCGAACCCGAGTACCCGCACACCCCTAGAATATATCCCACAAGATGAAACTTAATCAGAGAAAAGTCCAAATTGATTTTTATTACGGCTTATTCAATATTGAGATATTTATACCCTTAAACCCAATTGATTTGTTACATAAAAATATTTGTACGGAATTCAAAAATAGCCTGATGCTGCAAGTATATTTCACTCGCTTGTTCTTTATTGTTCTTTTTTTTTATCACATATTAGTACCCGTTCGGGTTGTACACATTGCACTAATCACACCAATGAAATAAGTTTGAAGAAGGTAACATTTAAGAAGAAATGGATCCCCATTTTTATGAAGGGAGAGTGGGAAACCATTTAAGGAAAACCACCGTCAATACACTTGACTGGGATTAGGACCCAGATACTCCCATCACCAGTCCAGCCAAACACAAGATTGATGCTTTAGACTTTGAAACCCCTGATGCGGTTCACTAATTTATTTTAACGAATGCTTGGGACCATGAGCAAAGTCTTGAAGACAAGTATGCCATACAGTTGATTATATTTGGAAGAGGTGGATAGAAGCATATGAAAGGGGATGAGCACAACATGGCTTTTACAATGAAAAGAAGAATTAATCCTTTATATTGCTGCAATTAGACAAAGAGGTAAGAAAATCCATCATTACCACCCAATCCCCCGACCTAGGTTTTATTTCATCGGAACTTGTCAGGAGGGAGTGTAAAACGTGCAATGCAACTTCTTAACAAAGGAAACAAAACAAGGATGGTTAGGAAATTGCTAAAGAGTGATAGACTTAGATAGGAACATGTAAAAGGAACAGATATAATAATTAACAAAGGAAAGGGACATTAGATGTGAATATAAATATATATCTTTAAGGAAAACCTCTTTTTGCTGAATACCTCAAAAAGGGAAAATAGTTTTCCCTAAAGAGGCACATTATACTCTAACAAGTCACTTTCTTCCTCTCAGATTCGTCTTAGGGGTAGTTAATAATTGTGGGGGTGGGGAGACTTGATAATAGCAAGAGGTTATATTATGTTTAAAATAAAGGAAAGTGTTAAAACTAAAGAAAAAGGAAAAATAAACTACTGAGAGTAAATTTGATGAAGAAAGCCCATCAGGGAAAGAGGTAAAATGTGGGAAGAATCCAATGCACAAAGGTGACATCAATTATGTTGTTTTTGTTTCTTCTTTTAAGAAGTTGTGTTGCACGTTTCACTATCTCTCCTAATGAGTTTTGATGGAATGAACCTTAGGTCAGGGGATTGGGTGGTAAGGATGGATTTTCTTCAAGAAGCAGCCATTACCTATTTGTCCAGTAGCAGCAATATAAAGTGAAAACTGTGTTCTTCTTTTCATTGTGTAAGCCATATTGTGTGTGCTCCCTTTTACATGCTTCCTCCACCTTTCCTATACCTTCTTCCAAATATCTCTTGATTATATTATTAATAGACCTAGTACAGAATTATGATACACTTGTTACAATGTGCTGAAGCTCTTAATAAGTTTAATGATCATTGTTGCATCTGGGAAGTAGGATGGGTTTGTTTGTAAGATTTGTACATTATTTTATAGAAAAGTGCTACACATAAGTCTATATCTTAATAAGAATAAGAGCTTTGAATTAAACTCATTTAATATTGTAATACTGTTGTGAATAATTCTCTAGTTTGTATTTTCCAACACTTAGTTTATACTTTATATTATTAGGGGTGTGCAAAGCTTCAAAAACTTATCACTTCGAATATTTGTTTGCTTTGATTTCGATTCAAACGTACAATTCGATATCCTACAATTATGAAGCTTCACAAAAAATTTAAAAAAAAATTAAAACTTACTTTTAAAAAAATGCTGCTGTTAATTCCATCACAAATTAATGTTTCCATAAAAAAATCTTGTTATAATAACATAATTTATCATTTTAAAGTTAAATTTTAACTTTATGAGGTAATTGTATTATTTTATTCAAAGAGGCAACCATTACCTCTTTGTCCAGCGGCATTAATGTAAAATGTGAAGTGTGTTCTTCTTTTTGTTGTAAAAACCATATTGTGTTTGTACCTTTTATATGTTTCTATCCACCTTTCCTATACTTTCTTCCAACTATAATACATAGTTATACAAAATAACACTATGTATATCCAACATTAAAGATTTTTTCTAAACATTTGAACTTCGGCTCAGCTTTAAGAATATCTCATATTATTCAATTTGACTTCACTTCGAATTGAAAAAGTAAACTTCCCTCACTGATAAATATTATAGTTATGTAATAATTAATAAACAGTAATTACTGATAGATTTTCTTACAAATTTGGTGATTAAACATGCACAAGAATATTTATATTGCATTGGATAGTATGAAATTCAATACTAATATTTTTGAAGTTTCACACATTCCTAAATTTGAAAACTTGAGATTCTGATTCTTCTTGTATATGGGTAGATGAGGTACAGATTATTTTGTATAGATGTACTCAGAAAATAAATTGGCATATCAAACAAAAACTTAATTTAGCAGAATTGTAGACATTTTAGATATTTTACAGCTTAATAATAACAAAATCTACAATGTATAAATACCTGAAAGTAGATCTTATAGCTTTTTTTAGCTGTCAAATAAGTTTATTTCTATAAAAATTTTAATGTGACATGACGATTGAAAAACTTTGATTCGTTGAATGTATGCCAATCAGAAATAATTAACATCCACCTGTACTTGATAATTTCATTGATTGAACCATCAAAGCTGGTTGTGAGACACAAATAAACCATTGTTATATAAGTAGATAATAGATTTGAAAATCAATATAGCACCTCTCAAGATAACTGAAACTATGAAAATGTGAACTTTCTTTTAATCTTTTCGCTGTACAGTCTATATTGTGTTTGTGCCTGTTCTTAGCTTACTTCTTTCAAATGCCTATACATACATTGTGTCGGTGATAGTTACTGTGGTGTACAACCTGTCTTAGATTGTATCATAAAAATGAATATTTTATCTATGTATTTTTAGTTATTTAAATTTTTTCATATGATGTGATAATTTACTGTTAAAAATTTTCTTTTCCATGTTATGTTTATTTTCAATGCTTGGTTTTATGACTTGTGAGTGAACAATCATGTCATGTAAGTATTAACACTGTGGGTAATTTTCTTTTTAACAAGGCATTTTTCTATATATGTGGTTAGTGTTGTTTTTGGCTCATAATTTTATCCCCTTGAGAAGCAGTTCAATTAATTATGTGAGTATGATTCTAAGAGTCATAGAAAATGAAACAAAATATGCTGTACAAAAAAGTGTTTGTTTTAAAATTCACATACTAAACTTAGTAGGCAATCACAAGGGACATGTTTTAAGTAAGTTTGACACATTGAATATGTGTTGCTTCAACAACTACAGAGCTTCACCAATAATAAATATTTAAGTCTAAAATACACATCTATGCTCAATTTTCCTTATTTTCTGTTATGTAAATTAAATAACAAATTAATGTCCGCATGACAAAAATTTGCAGTATTTGAAATTACACTTTATTCATCAGCTTAGTTTACAATACATCAAAATATTCTTAAGATTATATGTTAACACTATAAAAATATGCATATTGTATGATTTTTTGACAACATAAAACATTTTTTCAAATGTTTTTTCTTGAATTTGGCTAGTTCTGTTTCGTCATCATCATTTCTAGAGCTCATCCTTGATTAATACACTAATTAGCGAAGATTTATTTACTCTTACTATAAAATAAACTTCTAAATCTTTATAGTGACCAATAAAAATAAAATAAATTTTCAATACAATACAGATAAACTTAAAGAATCCTCGATTCCTTTCCATTGTCAAGTGTAGCGAATTATAAACTTAAAGAATCCTCGATTCCTTTCCATTGTCAAGTGTAGCGAATTATGGGTTTCATCTTTTTAATTTGGTGTAATCTTGTCCACTCGGTAGTAAATTACTTATTTGGAAATCAGACATTGAAACCTCTTTTATTTAGCTTTCATGATTTTGTAATGTTGCCTCTCGAGTGATGGTAGTGGCTAGCATTAATTGGAAATGTGTGTACTAGGTGAAGTTAATACTTTTTTTTTAACTGCCAAGCTAGGATTTAATACTTTTTTTATTATTAAAGTCGGCTGAAACACGAGTATTGAGACTAGTTCCTTGTGGTTGTGTGGTTATAGGTGAGTCTTGGTAAGAAGGATGGTATAAAAAATACAGAAATAATAGTTAAGTTCATATTTAAAAAAATCCATCTGCTCCAGATTTGTTTGTGCATTTAGTTATTTAAAAATAAATCGAAAAAGATGAAAAAGGTTATTTATTTGTTAAAAGCTCTCATTTGAATATCAGACTTAGATTATATATATTAGTTAGGATTAAGCAAACAAATTATTTATATTGTAGAAACACACTAAATTCATAAAATCATTTGTCTGTGTTTTCAAATGTATGCATATTTTCTTTGTGAGGAGGAATTGTACAAGGTAACCTCATGGTCTACCTGTCGATTGATAGATGAAAACACATGCAATAATTAAAAAAAAAATAATATATGATTTATTTACCAAAAAAAACAAAGTAGATACTATTATTAACATTGTTATAATTTAGGGCTTCTATTTTTACATTAAAAATAAACCTATGAATATTACAGAGATTTAATATCCACAATGATTTTTAGAAACTTATCTTCCATGTATAAAGAGGTCCTATATAGCTTTTAATACTGACCACTTCATTTTTTTTAAATACATGTTTATTTTATGATACCCGCCTCAGTGGCATAGTTGGCTAACGCGCTTGTCGTGTTGAGGACGAGGAGATCAAGGCTCGAATCTCGGTCGAGTGAACTGGGGGTGGTTTTTCCTAAATGGTTTTCCATGCAAATGCGGGTTCACTTCCTCTAATTCAACCTTCCCAATTCCTAATCCATTAGAGTAATTAGTTCTTAAAGCGTATAACCCGAACGGGTAGTAAGACGCGGTGCTAAATATTATTATTATTATTTTATTATCACCAAAGTATCTACTGGCCAAATCTAAGGGACAAAGGTGAGTGTAGTTTTAGAAGGGTGCCAGCATTGATGTTAGGTGAGGATGATAAAAACATAGGGACAAATCACATGTGTCTCCCCCACTCCCTGTTTCCACCTTTTTTTTTATATGTACAAGATTCAAACAATGCCCGCTCTTCTCCCCAATCTAGTCTATTGTGAGTGTGACACCTAATATCACGTGACCAATACCAGTTCCCAATAATTTGAAAGCATTGACACCTGCCATTAAACTTTATTTACGACGCTTAAGCTTCACTCTACGAAAATAATGGAAGATATACTAAATATTGGTGAGCCCATTGCCTTCGATAGGCTTTAATCAATTTCCAATATAATTCCTACGCTTCATATATTCCATGACCTTTAGCGAACGAACTTGGGATATAAATCCAGGAAGAAGGATTGTACACTCAACCGAATCGTTTACTCCTGCATATCATATGAAGGCTATTGCTGAGTAACAGCCAAGCGGGAAATAACTTGAGGATCGTCAATAACGGAATACTTCATCTCTTCTCAAGAATCACCTATGATATCAACGAAGTTGAGATTGATCAATCTAGAGATGTAGCTATTTCCAATCAGCACAAGAACTATTTATCAATATGGAACAGGGAGGGGAGGTACCTTGAATATGTCAGATGGAGACATGAAGGAATATGCGTGCAGATTCAGTTGGATATCTTCGACGTATGTATCTCTTTACGGCTCGTTCTTGGATTCATCGAGGACTGTACTTTCATAATGGTCAATGTCAAAACTGGAGCTAGTACTCGTTGGTTCAACAACGGATAGTAACGCTTTACAGCGAGTCAACTCAACCCCCGCAGATACACCTTCTAAAATTTAATTGAGTAGAATATCTTTTCACATTCCGCATATCAAGACGGATGACCTGAATCAACACGATCTGCTCAATTAAATCAAGAGCGAACAAAGTGTCGAACTACCTTTCAGTACATGGGAACTGTACGCGTACCCGAACGTCCCCCACCTTTACCCAACACGATTGGTCCGTGAAAACATCGACCTTACTGGAAAAACATAGCTGCGTCATTTTCGCTCTTAAAAGTGGGCGTAAAAACACGACGGCCTCGGAAAGAAGCATGTTCGAACATTGTCATCTATGCTCAGCTAAACTTTACCTGAATTCAGTCATGTACCCTTATGAGGATCTGAACCTAGATTTCGAACACGATCTATTTTAAAAATTGTAAGAGGACTATGCCAATTTCCACACTTCATATTACGGAAGGACATCTTATTCTCTACTCGATACTGCCGGATTAAAATCACACGCCTCCATCATAATTTTTTACTCTAGCTGTCGGGGAAGATACCCTCGAGAACGGTATGGTAACGTGTAGCAAAACCTCCGAGACGAAAGAAAATATCCCCGCCAACACTAAAGCCTTCTGTCTTAGCATTCATGACCGGGTGATTCGCTACAATTCTTCCAGCAGTGATGGCAGTAAGATGATATCATAAGCAGTTTGAAAACGTTCTCGTCTCTAGAAGTATGTTGATAAACTTACAAAGGTGAAAATATTTTGAGAGAAGATAGCTTGGTTACGATTTTACGATCTCAGAGAGCTTCAAACACAAAGAAGCGTTGAAAACAGACCCAGACATTACGGTACTGCATACATGTGTTTTACAGAAAATGTCCGAATCCTCTTTGAACTGATTAAGAGTAATAAGTCTGATCGCTTGGAACGTTCATAAATTGACTAAGAGCGTTAAACAAAATGATAAGTATTTGATCGTCCCTTTGCTGCTTAATATCCTTAGCCTGATCGATATGTATATAAAGTACATCTATTTCAATCAGCCGTCGTGTTTCTGTGGGTGAGACGAAACGAGCGTCTATAATAAGGACGCTGCTGCAGATGTAACTGCTGAACCTAAACGTAAGAAGCGTAAGTGATGTGTTGTAGCTTAATTCGTTCGGTTCTATTCCTGGACTTTATGATTACACCAAGAATAATATACAGAACGTTTTATCGTGAAACGCATCTCTGTAGTGACGAGTGGTAATTTTCTGCTGTCGAATGCGATCAAGCCTTCTTACCCTTTTGAAAATCTTCATCGTGCCTATCAACATCAATGGTTAAAGGGTAACAGTCTAGCTGAGTGGGGTGAATGTGATCTGGACTATGAGGAGCTAGGTACCCCAGTGCACACTCGCCCATTCCGCCAATATCGTCTATGTGTTCGAGGAGGAAAAATGATATTTTATTAAATGTATGAGCGATCCCTCATGTACCTTGATATACGTACAAATTGAAGGGTGAACGAGAAAAGACTTGACATGTTTGCTTAATGTACACTAAATGAAGGACTGGTATGTTGACGGACAGTGAAAACCCGAGAGTTTAGTCAATTCGGACAAAGTGGACAGATAAATCGAACGTACGATATAAAAGTGTGTTGAATCTATCGTCGATACTTCTCGGAACTACGTTAATATTAGCCATATTTACCTACATGTATTTAATCGGTAGGATGTGATTCAGGATTAATACAAGAATGGGGGTAAGTAGATATAGACCAGCGTATCAATTTGTTTGGATAACTTAAGGCTTTATATATCATGTATAATGTTATAGCATACTAAGTCTGAGGGCAGTAAAAGTGTTATAATTTTATTTTTATTTTTTCAAAATTTTAACCTTCCAGACGTATTATTTGTATCCAATAGGAGGAATGGTAAGAGATATATATTCTTTTTACTGTGTGATATATTCATTAAACATAAACATATAAAATCTACATACTACACGGTTATAGTTCTTTCTTTTGGACAGGTTATAGTTTTAATAGACAAGTTTATAGACTGCAAGTCATCGATTGAACATCAATATTCTTCAGGTTATAGTCCTATCGTTAAAACTATTTTTAATTTCTTTTTAAACTAATCTTTTTCTTCGTTTGAAGTCGTCGGAGTCAACGTCTGCTCACGCATAGAACAATGGTACCACTGTAAAGTATTACTGTATCTGTACCCGTATATCTCTTATCGTCGATGGAGTGAGTACAGCGCAACCCGATTGTACTTTTGAGTGTACAACCTAAAACCTAGTGCTCTTATCGAGCCTGTCTCTCTCATGACAATCGTTTCGTTCTTTAGACAGTCTTGGTATTCGTCTAGCGATAGAGTTTTCAGTGCACTTGTTTTTACCTCGTTCGATTTTAGCGTTTCACCCTCTCCTAGAACTGAGAACGAGTAGAGTTTAGCTCTAAGTCCAATATACGATGTAATGATTCGCCCTCTAGTCTCGTCCTTAAGTTTACCGATTACCGCTTTATTGAACGTTAGCATTCCGTAAACATTGTCAGGTTTGTAAGTTGAAGTGTCCAGGTAGTCTTCGGCTAACATGCAAAGTCGTTTATATGCGTCCTCGACAGTCATCTTGTACAGGAAAGAGTCCGTATCCAAATACTGAAATTTGAGTGAGCCTGGTGTAAAAGCCATTACCATAACCTGGCAATGAAGTCCATGCATGATGACCTTTGATCTTTACAATATATCTAGCCCCACATAAATCAGCATATCATTGTAAATCTCCTGAGGTTTCATCTCGATGATAACCAGGTTTTCGATACGATGGTACATTTCTTAACATTCAGGCTTGCAATGAAGTTACCCGCCCTGAACTTTCCCTCCCACCTAGTTGCGATATTTTTCGTATGGTAGGCCCTTTTGTTGGATATGAGGCAGCTGAAAGTGACGTTATTCATCAGTTTGAAAAACAGATGTTCAAACTGATTGGTGTCTTTACTATTCATATCGGCGTTCCGAGTGATATATAGGGCCATCCACGGGGACTGTTTGAAACTGAGCACTCTATGGACTCTAGTCAATTTCAGTCCGTTCACCAGACATAGCTTTAAATGACGGTACTGAATTACGTACCTCGCCTTATCGGCTAACGTAGTCAAAAACTTTTGATGATTCCCCATAGGAGGTATTTCTTTATCGGGGCAAAACAGCAAGTTGGAATAAGCGTCGTGTATCTCTCGCGGGTACTCTAGGTATAACTGCAGAATATACCATGTCTCAGCATCGTCCTCTACCGTCCGCACGTTCAATAACCCTATCTCAGCCTCGTCGAGTCATCAGAACCCTCCATAGGGTAAATAGGATAGCATAATGAACGAGTAAAGTTCGTTAATGTCAAGGTAGATGAGTTAGGACTCGTGTTTCGAGCGATCGAACGAGGGTATATACTTATTATTCGCTACGACGTGACGATTAGCCACAAAACAAATTTTATCACAGATAGCTCCCTCTATCAATTGTTGAATATCATCATCATCGATTAATTCCAGTCTCACCTTCGTTATTCTCAGCAGCGCATGCATGGTACGCTAAGCTAAGTGCCGTTAGGGATCATCCGAGATTGAGTCTATACGTGCGCATGCATAGATCGCGAAAGTTCTCAAAGACGTCGGCTAGTAAAGTCACATCTTTATAGAGGTATAGATTTGATTAGTCCCAGAAGGTTCTACATTTGATACGTCCCCTTACCTCACAAACATGTTCGTATTTTGCCTGACTGATATGACTCTCTGTTAGTGCGTTGCAAAATTTATCCCGTCCGTGTAATTGCGTTTCGTCAGAACTCTCAAACGAGTCGATGTAATTGTATGGGAACACTCCTTTACAGTTGACACCTTTAAACCATTCAACTTTGAGGTGACATTTATGGGGGTTTTTGAGTTGGCCGGGAACGAGGTAAAATACGCATTTTTCCAGGGATGTACAGATAAAACTGAAACTGTCTGTAATTTTAATAGCTATCCCTCTAAACCCATGCCAAACCTATTTTATATTAACTTTGAATCTGCCCACGTTTTCACCAATAACGCTAACTTTGCCCGGGTTGACGATAATGTTCTCTCCCGTGAACGGGTCAGTCACCCGACGTTTGACCGACAATTCGAGACAAAAATAGTTAACAAAATTCTTGGCGTTATGTAGTACCACGCTTAGGTGAATCAGGCTCTTGTAATTAATGTTAAACCCCTCATGGCTACTCCCCCGATAGATTTCCGTCAAGTGATAATGATCCATGATGCGTACTTAATCAACATCGAAAGGATCTTCGCATATATGAGAATGAGTCGGCATATAATAAGCGTCTACCTGTTCTGGAGTGAGAGATTTAATCGGAACAATCGTACTGTAGCGTATTTTACTATTTACAAATTATATATATATATATATATATATATATTTACAATTAAGGGTACAAACATTGGTACAATTATCATACATCAATATAACACGTACAATACTCGGTCACCGTGTCCACGTCTCTAGTATAACACGACCAGTCCCAAACGCACTCCCAGGAAGACTACTCTGCTACCTGGCTATTTGCAACGGTCACTCCCACCCCCTCTTTCCACATTCCAGTTACAGAGGTTGGTACGCTCACTGCACTCGCAAAATAGTCACTACAGCTATCCGTTACATTACTATGGAAATTGTGTACGGGCTTTGCCACACCTACTAGTGCCTCGATGAATTTATCCGTATAATATTCCCCTGTGACAAGCATACACTGAAAGATTATTGTCAAAGTTACACTTGAGATACATACTGACAAAATATTCCACGTGGCGTTGTACGTTCTTTGCATACGAACTTTTCGTGTTGGGATCACACGTATCAATGGGGACGAGTAAACTCTCTAAATCAGCGTATACTATGATTCCAGTTTTTTCCTGCTGTGTATACTGTTTAAAATTTAAAAATCTATCATCTTCTTGAGGGAAACTTGCCTTGACCTCACCAAATTTGGTGCAAACCTCTTTATGATTGGCAAGTTTATTTTCAGCTCTAAAAGTGGCCAGGCAACGATTGCACAAATATATTCGACTTTGATGAAAGGTTAACGACGGTTTAGGGTTAATCGTCCTAGATAAATGCTTTATCGCGCTTAAATAATACTAATTTGTTCCATGAACACGTATCATAAACAGATGAATATATCTAGTCTTTTCTTTCGAATCCACAGAACTAAAGTAAGTCTTGGTCCCATCGTATTTCGATCTGTAAACATTGACAGACACGTTGTTTTGACTTTCTAAACGCTTAATGTATCTCATCTCGAACTGTAGCGATATACCTGTGAGTACCAAAAATTAGGATAAAATGACACGCGGCAGAGCTTCCCTGTAGGTTCAAAGAGGCAGACTAAAACTGCCAGAGGGAATCAAAAGCCCTTTTTATCAGTTTGTATATTGATCAAGGCCTTACGGATGGCTATAATATCAGGGAGTCGAACCCGAGCGCCGACCAAGAAAGCTTTATAGTTGGAGATATTTGATCCTCATCTCCTGTGTACAAACGTACATCCAGTCAGAGTCTCTAGAAACGAAGTCTCCGATCTGACTTAGAAGCGGGAAGATGGCGCTATTTTCGTACATCCCTTCAGGTTCGTTACACCTGGTATCCCAGATAGAATAGAGTTGAAATATCCCTTTTCTATTCTGCCTTAGGTAGGATGGAAAAATTTGCAGATTAGACCGCAATAACCCGTATTGAGCCGTTCATATGTGATTCATCTACTATCCTTTTGTAAATGTCACCACACGCGATAAGGAATTGATTGGGATCCTTGTGGAGCAGTTCGTTCATGATAGAGTAGGTTTTAATACGTCGAGTATACGCTCGCTCAATAAGTCTAACAATGAGCCTTGCAGGTTCAAGGTAGAATTAGAATTGAGTGAACTTCCGACCCAGATTTTGCGAACTTGTTATCAGTCTATTGATATGTCCATCTATACCAGTCTGTCATGCTAAAAGTTCACTCGAGGTTCGAAACAAGCTCGGTATATGTTCGATGTAAGCTTTAAATACCTTGGCGTCCTGACAGCTGATATCATGACTAAGGTATCTTGTCAACAGTGGAGCATTAGAGTTTATATCCTCTAGCGTGTAAACCCTTTTACCATTATTTTGCTGAGTTGTGGTTATAGGAGACAAAAAATGAGCTCTTTTTAGTGGGGGGCTCGAGGGGTACGCTATGCTCCACAGGCATAGACTTACCTTTATTTATTTCCTATTAGTCTGCTTCACAAACTTGCTGATCTCATTCATAGACTCAGAGAGCACGCCTGTAAATAGGAACACTGTAATTAGTCTTCGCATGAGAAGCGTCGTGGATTAATTTACTGCCCTAAAAGATACTTGCACTCAACCTAAAACGGTATTGTTACCATACGGCTACTCTAGGAGTAAACCAGTGCCAGATCAGTCTTGATGATGTCCTCTAGTTGTGCGGCGGTTATCGACGAAAGTCTCGAATAAAGAAACACGCTGTATCGGCCGTCCAATACAGCTAAAAGACATATACCGTAACGCGTATTGATCTCTTTCAGTCTAGTAAGCTTATAGCTTCAACCAATCTCTAAATCTGTGAGTCTTTTCTTAATAATTTCGATGCCCCTGAGGGAACTCAAGATAATGGCCGCGTACTTCTCATACATTCTAGTGTAACTCTTTGTTGCTCGAAAAAAAAAAAAAAAAGC
>CABFVX010000691.1:100721-158127 GCA_902151425.1 Timema shepardi | reverse complement strand
TTGATCATAGATTGCAGTAGTGTACCTATCTCAATTTTCAATTTTTTTTTTTTTTTTAGAAGACAACGTTTTGGAACTACTCGACTCACTTTATATAGAGGTGTAGAACGTACTATTCTTATTTAACACGAGACATACATTGTACATAACTTGACTGTCACATGACGCCAACTGGAATGAATACCTGTTGGAAAGAAAGTCTATAGGCCTAAAACTAGCATAATATTTTAACCATGTTGACAAATTTATATAAGAATAGTTTACTGAGGTCTAATTATTGAAAATTGGAAATTTTTATAAATTGCCCTAACAATTTTGTTTAAAAAACTATATTTGAGGGGTGTCTAACATGACTATCAAACAATATGTTTGTTTTTTCAGAAGAAATTTTACTTGAACATGGTTTATTGAAAGACAATATTTGAAGATTTCTTTCCTTATCTGTTTTTATGAGCAAGTATGTACAATTATTAGCTACTGTTCCCATACATATTTGGCCTTGAAATCATTGGGTTAAAAGGAATATTTTTGAGGTGTGATTTATATGATATACCTAATTGCTGGCCTACATGTATGTATTGTATGTGTATTAAGTAACAGTTTTTTAGTTTTGCTCACGCTCCTGGAAACTACCGGGAAAAATAAATTATTACTCTCAGGCCCATGTACTATACTTGAGACTAGAGAACTGGCAAACCTTGGTTGTGACCTTATATCTTAGTCTATCTTGCCTTCTGCTATATGGGAATACTACACATAATCAGCAAAGTATAAAAAACCCGAACTCGTATTCACATACACTTTATACACTCCCATGCCTATAGTATAGTTCTGTTCATTCAATTCCATTGAATCTCAATCCATCCCTGATATTTAAAAAAACCTTCTTAGTGTCTAATATTAATAATTCATAAATATTTATCTCATTTCGGTTTCTGTAAAGCTTTTCCTCTCATAGGAGGTTTCCTTAAACGTGAGGTTCTACTTTAGGGCCTATGTTCCTCCCTGTACTTTAAAGACAGCCATGCTTTAGTGGGTTTTTACATGGCCGTTTTTAGTTACAGGCCAGGGTGTTAAATGTAGTAACTCAGCTTGTAGTGACCTCATGAGGCCTAGCAATCCACTGGTTCTTATGGAGAATTGTGTTGATATTTACGGTTTTCTTCACTTAAAACTGATAAGTCACTTCAAACGATACCGACAATTAATATAAACGTGTTTTACGTATCTTATTTAACAAATATACTTCAGAGGTTGAAAAATACAACAAATAAACATGTAAATAATAATTTTAAAATAAATTTGCCAGGTGAGGATTATGAACTGTTCACAAACATATTTAGAATATTATGCTGAACATTACAAAAGGGCACTGAATTGAAGCCTAGAAAGAGCATTTTTTGTTGCACTACTCCAAAGGTTCCGGGTTAAATGCCCATATTCTAAAAAAATCAATAAAATTGACAGTGTAAGAACTGCTTTGAACACTTACCAGCTTTGGAATATTGAATTTTGAAACATTAATTTAAAGTGCTTAACTTTTTCTTTCTTTTTATGAATAAGTATTTTAACTATTAAATTTATAATTCCTACACTAATTGAAGTAGTTAGTATAGCCTGATTTTGGTTGGAAGAACAGTAGAGAAAATTCAAACATATTTCTTTGCGACCATCATTGATAACATATTACTATATTATGTGTGTTATTCTATAGGTATTGATAATATATGTCAAAAGTGACAACTTCAAATCACATGACTTGATGTATGAATATATTAAAATTGTTTTAGTAACTTTAGTAACTAACTTTTACTGTTCTTCCTACCAAAATCATACTATAGGAAGTATATTTTCAAGCGTTGACGAAACCAAAGAAAATAATTCACGCAAGGAATTACCGCAGAATAAGTTGTTTATTTTATTTAGCACCGTCTTAGTACCCGGGCTGATTACCCGCTTATGTACTTATTATATTAATGATTTTAGGGTTGAGGAAGTCTATATTTATGGGAAGTATACTACATTTGAGTGACGGGAGAGTGTAAAATTATTTTGGAAAAACCCTCATCAATACACCCGACTAAGATTCGAACCTCGAGCTCCACGTCATCGGCAGTCTAGTCTACTGCTAGAGTAGTGTCTTAGACTATGCGGCCACCGAAGCGGATGCACAGGAAAAGTTGCTTCTGATATTTGTGCTGAAGTGACATATTTCCGAAATTTTTCTTATTAAAATTTTCATTATAGAATGTTCATTAATCTTAATCCTCAAAATGGTTGTTGAAAGACTATTTAGTCTTCCTCTGGTTTGATCATTGAAATAGCTAGCATCTGTATAATGCCCAATTTAAAAAAATATCTATGGATTAACTGCATTCCAAACGAATAGGCCCTTTGATGTGAGATAGCCACAAATGTACAAAACTGAGGATTCTGAAATCATGTCAGCTGTTGAATATCACTAATTACATCCACAAAATGTTAATCTATTGTATGGTTTGCTATATAACCCAAAACATTAGAAGAATGAACCACACAAAATTTCAAATCAAGTAAACTACATGAAAAATAAACATCCCGCACAGTAAAACAAACTGAACTAATTAAATCAGCAATACTGCACATGACTGTGTTGTAGACCGGCCTCAACGCAGCGTTACCAAACTTCATTATTCTGGCCTGTAACTTAAGTGGCCGAGGTTTTTATTGTTAACAGCATACCCTTGTATTTTATCTTGCATAATTTCCTCCATCAGCCAGAAGATTATAAAACAATTTTGTCAATTTCAATTTGAACTAAATGTTATCATTCTTGTTTTATTAAAATTAGACATGCATAAATTAGAGCACACGAGAAAACTGTTTATGTAAATCCACATTCCACAGGTAGCTTATGTTGTTTAATTAGTGTAGCTATGATCAAGGATTCACTCACAAGTTTACTTTTTGAGGAAAGGAGTATAAACTATTTTCAATGATATGTTTTAAAGGGAGTTTTAATCTCATTGGTGGTACACCTTTTGAATATTAAGTCATAAGATCGCTCTTAAAATATAAGCTATGCATCCGAAATCCCTTCAGTGATCACTGATCTATATCACAACAGTTCTCCATATCTATAATAGAGTTTGTTAACATTATTTGCCATATTGAAAGCCGGGGCTAGAGGCAAATACCACGACTGTCCCACTCTTCCTATGTACACCGTTGGCTTATATAAGTCCGTTAGATGATTTATTTTCTTTGAACGTGCTTGTTTTAATAAATTTATTAATTTAGAATTCTTATTTGATATACATATTTTATTTAGAGTTAAAATATTTGAATGATATAACAATGATGCTAGGAATAGTCCACCATTGGGGAACGAATTTTAATCTTCTCTATATATTTTTTTACACAATTAGCTTCAGGAGGAAGAGTGGCTGATGGATAGAGGAGGTTGAAGACATTTTACTAAATTGACCCGGCCCCAGGCTGTAAGAAGTTGTTGATTATGAATGGATTAATAGTATAAAAAAATGAAAGTGGCCACCTAGAAAGAAGTCCTGTTTGTAATTATGTTTAAAAAATATTCACTAGACTAATGACTTTAGAATTCAGGATTAGATTTTAAGCTATTTGTGATCAATTTTTTTTTTAACTATCAACATCCTTAGAGAAATAGTATATATATATCTATCTATTATTAAATTCCTTTGAGATGTTACAGTGTTTTTAAGACAATTTTTTGGGGTTTTTTTCTTATTTTGCCAACAACATCCTATGTATCGCGCATGCGCCAAAGCTCTCTTATGGGGGACCCGGTTGGATGGAGGATAGTTGTGATTATTCCCCTTTGATTTAATTTCTTAATTTCTACAAAATGGTGAGTTTGTTAAATTCAACACGAAATAAGTAAATCCATCAAGTATCGAAGTATTTAATTTACTCCATTGTTTTGTATTTAAACCGAGGATGTCTTTGATTATCCTTGATTCATATATATATAATTCGACAGCATGTTTATTCTATCAAAATGGCGTTCCTTTTCAATTGGCAAATTTATTTATTAGTTCCCAATACAATGATGATTTACTTTGTTGACTTCTAATACACATAAATATATATTTACATTTAATATGATTAGCTTCGCATTCTTACAAATAATATGTTGGGTTAGCTATAACACAAAATATTGATTTTTTTTCTTCCTATTTCAGGGATTCGTTAAAGTTGTTAAGAATAAACAGTACTTTAAGCGCTATCAAGTCAAGTTTAAAAGGCGTCGTGAAGGAAAGACAGATTATTATGCTCGTTTGCGGCTTACCATCCAAGACAAGAACAAGTATAACACTCCCAAGTATCGCCTTATTGTGAGGTTTTCCAACAAGGATATCACATGCCAGGTAACGTTAAACCCTTTTAATAGGGCCCAATAAGGTAATGTTAATGGTTTTATTTTGGTTTAAGTAGTGTAAGTTTCCATAGGCAAAGCTAAATGTTATTTGATTTCAGAATGATAACATTTCCTGACACCATTTTTCCTTAAAATTAAATTTTGGAATAATCAAATTTAATTACATTTTTCGGTAAAAACGTTTAACTAGTTTATATTTCAATAAAGTTATAACAGTTATGT
Organism: Timema shepardi; assembly: GCA_902151425.1. Classification (NCBI taxonomy): domain Eukaryota; kingdom Metazoa; phylum Arthropoda; class Insecta; order Phasmatodea; family Timematidae; genus Timema; species Timema shepardi. Next base: position 153,506 of record CABFVX010000691.1, on the reverse strand, counting down.
TTTCAAACTTTTTATTTCAATATTTAATTTTACATTCATTAATAAACGAACGTGTTTTAAGAATCTACCATTACAGCCAAGTTACTATCTGCATAATTCAGTCAGATTGTGTCAGGGTTTCATATGTATTGTAAGTGATTTTAAGTTTCTTTTTTGACAGCAAGCGTTCTTAATCTTGGTTATGCCTACTTTACATTGTGTTTTTTTTATTTGATATAAAAAGTATTTTTTGAGAATCTGATTTGTTAGTCATGTATTGGTAAATTATATTTTTCTTGTTTTAATATTTAAAAAAATTAAGTTTGCAACTAAATCTTAACTTAATACAGGATTCAAGGTGATAAGGAAAATTAACCTAAACTGCCCTGCATCTTAGATATTACTTGGGCCCTTCTTAAACTATTTAAATCTGAAGCTGAAATATAATCAAAAGGTGTAATTGTTTGTGAACGAGGGAAATTAGTTTTCTATCTGGCATCTGACTCATTTTGTGTCAAGTGATCCGATATTTGACCACGTTTGTTTACGTCTTGGATTTTTCCAAATTTGGCTCATTTAATGCACCCCCAGAGATGATAAAAAACACAATAAAATGCTAGTTTCCTCTGAGTCCAATTAGAAAATGATTACTCAAACTAAAAATTAATAAGAGGGGTGAGAAAAAAAGTCTTGTAGCTTGTTTTTTTTAAATAAGCTCTCATAATTATAACACGTACAATAGCCCCACGGCGTCTTTGGTGTTAACTAACAGCTCACAGCTTTTAAAAGTTACCAGACCAAATTATGTATCCTTACGCCGCTCCCTATGATCTGCAAAAACATGTATAGCAGCTGTCACTGTCAAAATTTAGGTATATACCTAAATGATGACTGTCAGAAGTCAGCTGTGAGCTGTCAGTCAGCACTAAATAAGCCATGGGGCAACTGTAACATCACTCGCTGGTTTTGTACACTTTTTAAAATCACAGCCATGTAATAATTTTTAAAGAATTTAAATAACACATTAACTTGTATATTTAGTATCATTTGTGAAAGTTTCATAATGGAATAGAGTTAAAATATTTGATCATTGAATGACCCATCTTTGATTATAACATGAATACATAATCTGAATTTTATACAGAATTATTAATTTAGACCTTAGTAAATATATGCCCAAGAAGTTAAAATTCTTAAATTAGAATGATTTTATTTGATGATGAATTTGTTCCTAAGTGGGGAATTAATGACTACCTGCTTTGGTGGCCGCATGGCTTAAGGCGTTACTCGCAATAAGACTGTACTGCCGATGACGAGGCATTGGAGTTTGATCCTGCTTTGGTATACCAAGTTTTTTTTACCTAAATGGTGTCCCACTCCATGCAACTGCAGGTACACGGGCCATTCTCTCTTTTTTTGCACTAACCATATTCCTAAAATTTGACATTTTTATTTTTAGTGTATAGGCCTACTTTTCTTTTATTTATTAATCTACTGTTTAGGGCAGATAATATATACATGGAACTAAAACTAAAAACGACTATACAGTTTTTAAACAGGTTTAAAAATTTATCTTATGGTGATGGGTGTGTTAAATAATCTGCCCCTTATCACTAATTAAAACACAATTTTATAAAAAAAATATTGACTAATTTTTAAACAATATGACCAAAAAACATTACATCATTTATAGCATACGGTGCCACTAGTTATCCACCAAACTTCAAAAAATGTAAAATCCATTGACCACATATAGGATAAAAAAATTGATATGTCTGATTATGATAAAAACTGTTTAGTCCCTGAAAATAAAAGTTTAAAAATATCAGAATAACTTTTCAATAGTGTCACTTCCTCTTAGTTCAACCTGTCATGCTTATTAATGTAGAAAGATGTGATAAAAAAAAATTATAATGGCCTTAGATTTTGGTAGTTTAAAAAAAAATTAAACCAATATTCTGATTAAAATATTATAAATTGATTTTTTTCTGGCCAGGTTGCGTACTCTCGCATAGAAGGTGACAAAATAGTGTGTGCTGCATATAGCCACGAGTTACCACATTATGGTGTTAAAGCTGGTTTGACCAATTATGCTGCTGCCTATTGCACTGGTTTGCTGTTGGCTAGAAGGGTGAGTAGGGCTTAAAGGGCCCCTACATGTTGTAAGACTGTCAATCCTAAATTCTTTCATTTTTTTAATATCTCACATAAATATCACATTTATAATAGACATAGTACCACCAAAAACCACAAAACCCCAAGCTGAACGCCAATTAAGAACCCACACATACTCTCACCCTCCTCGGGCACAACACATCCTGACAATCCACATCTGAAAGGTAGGGGGTTGTGACAAATTGAAATTGAGTACTGACGGTATGAATTATTATTTATGAGACAGTACATGTTCAGTCTTCGGGCCATAATTTTTTTATCAGTCTTTGCATGCAACCTACAACAACATGGATGATAAGAAAAACTCATGTTCAGTCTATGCTTGCTACTGAGACTGAAGGGAATAGTGAGAGCGCAGTGCGCACACGGTCAGTCATACTCTGTCTCTCCCATCACTTGCAAGACTGATAGACTGATATGATGTGATCAGAAAATTCTGATCACATCAGTATTTTCGTAAGTCCGTCCATCAGTACTGCCCCTACACAATCGGTCAGACTGTCATTATTAATTGTTACTTTGCTAATACTGACAGTCTGATTGTGTAGGGGCCCTATTAGTATTATAGTCTTGAATTTTGAAGGTCTCTCAAAGGTGAACATTACTATTGGAAACTAAACCCTACAGGTTAAACTATATGCACAAATAAATTGAAATCATAAACCATCTAATACTGGGGGCTCTAATTACAAATTATGCATTAAATTTTCTGCTGTGCAAAGAAGAGAAAAAACAGCCAAACCTCTACAAAGGTGAGGGATTTAGTAGACACGAGAAAAGACCAATGATTTTGCAGTTTTTTAACAGCGAACATTTTTAATCAACCATAATATTTAAAATTTGGCTTTAGTACAAAGATAGTTTAAGTTTCTAATATCAACAGATGTTGAATGAATATCTGTACATAAGCATGGCATAATATTACAAACTTTTTAAATGAAAAGAGAAAGTGGTCATTAAATTCCAGGACACCCTTGACAGATATTTAATAACACTGAAGAAAAACTCTTTACTGAAGCAATATTTTATTTATTTTGACAAAAATGATTTGATATAAAAACCACAAAAATATTTCCTGTAAATGTTGTGTTCCATACATTCCCATTTAGTATTTAATTTTGTAGTTGTTTTACATCTTGTGTGTGGGGGTTTAATGCCTGGTTAAAGATGTGTGCTTCAAATGGGTTGATTAATTTATTAATATATTACATAACAAGTTTTGTCTATTTAAATCTGTTTGAGCCACTTCATAGGCTTAAGTGTCACTCTCTTGTTAGAGAGATTGGCATGCTTATGACGATTGGGGTTCAAAATCCAACCGAATCTATTGAGGGTGGTTTTTCCTGAATGGTTTCTCACTTCTTCCCTGCAAATACAAGTAAATTACCTCTATTATTGATTGATCATAATCTGAGACCTGAAGTAAACAAATTTCCATACCACTATGCAAAGGAGCTACATGATTGGTGAAACACCAGTGATATATTTTAAACCGGCACAACCATGTATGGTGAATATCATAGTAATATAGGTCACTAAAAGTTTTTTGTATTTTTTAATGCTTTTAAATTTTCGGTCTAATGCTTAACAAAACTCGGGACAGACTCAGAAAAATCAAAAATAGACAGGAAGCACTCGACACACAACCGTCACTTACCACTTCTGATATGAACTGTCTACTGAACGATGCTGACTTGAGTTAACATGTGGTAAGGACTGTACCATGTTTTATTTGTATTCTCGGCCATTCGCTGAAAAGCGTTATTACCCAATACTAGTTTAATATAACACAACCTATTTCATTGGAACCTACATGTAAGTCATGCATAGGACCAGTGTTGCTCACATATTCATTTGGAACATCAAATTATAGTCTGTAAGTAAAGTTGGTTGAAAATCCCTTATAACACAGCACAATCACCACCCCCATTCAAATTATTTTCCAGATACTAACCATAACTTTTAGCATATATTTCAGTATCTTCATTATCATTATTACACTCGATATCAATAAAGTTATTGTCAGAACTATCAGATTCACTGCCAAATACTTCTTTATTGAGCTCCAAAACAATCGTAATCTTGTAAGTAGGTCATTCTAAAGCGAAATTAAAAGTTCAACTAACAACGTTAAAAAAATAATTTCATACATGATAGACCACCCAGAGACCTCTATATTCAAAAATAACAATTATTATAAAATGGTTGGTAGATAGCCCAACAGATGGCCCAGAGATTTCTGAAATACAGCGAGCGCTTAGGTCAGGAAAGGGTTAAAGTATAATTTCTAAATCAAATGAAGTGATAATCTAATGTTATTTCCAAAACAAGTTTAATACAACACACAGGAGGGACTATTTAGTGATAGGATACCATTGAATTCCGTTCAGTAGTAAATCAGAGTATATACTTCCCAGTAGTAAATCAGAGTATATACTTCCATGTGGCTTTGTTGTATCAGGTCTCTTAGGATGAATCAATAAAAGAACACTTCTTTTCTTATCCCTACCTATTATATAATAATTTGAATATAACCTGAACAGGGGGTAAGACGCAGTGTTAAAAATATTTGTTTGGTACTGCACATACCACTAAAATATTTATGGTAAGTAGAATATTATTTTGAATCTTGTGTTTTTTCAGCTTCTTAAAAAACTTGGGCTAGATCAATTATACTTAGGATGCACTGAGGTAACTGGGGAAGAGTATAATGTAGAGGCTGTAGAAGATGGACCTGGGGCCTTCCGCTGTTACCTTGATGTTGGGTTAATGCGGACCACTACTGGGGCGAGGGTGTTTGGTGCGATGAAAGGTGCTGTAGATGGTGGCTTAAATATTCCTCATAGGTAAGTCATCCGATATGCATCAAACTAAAAACAAATAAACAAACTTGCTTTCCTTAATCAAAATTTTCAATTGTACAGTCCGACACCTTAGCTCAGTTGGTAGCGTGTTTGCCTACTGACCTAAGGGTCCTGGATTTTATTCCTGGCATGTTAGAAAGTTTATCACGGATAATATAGGTTCACCTTTTTACATTGATAAATCAATGTTCAGAGACTGGATGTTGTCTGTTTTATCTTAAGTTAAATAATGAGGTATGAAGCTACAACAGATGTAGCCAGCCGGCAGGGGAAAAATATATGATTGGAATGCAAAACTAAACCAAGCCATAAGCTGGATGGAAACAGTCAGAATCTAAAAAAAAATCAATTCAACTAAATTCCCTGAATCTAAGTTCACAAGGTAATCATAAAAGTTTGAATTTCCCACATTTGTGTAATTTTTTCTCCAAGTAAAGGTGTGTTATCATTTGAATCAAGTTTTAAATTAATTATCTGGAATCTAGTCACATAAGAAACAGTAGCCTAACCTCTGGAAAATTGTATGTATAAAGTAGCCACGGTTGAAGTGGAGTTTTTTTAATAGGTGGCAGCAGTACTTGAAAATTTAAACACATTGACTGGCATTTTAGCAAGTTTATATTATCATTTTTTTGTCATATCCTGAGAGATTTTCCACTCTCCCTCCATGCAAATGCAGGTACACTTCCTCATTCTTAGCTAATTAGTGTAGCTAGTACATATGCGTGACAGTCTCTGTGGTATAGTGGTCAGAGTTCTTGGCTACAAACGCAAAGGTCCCGGGTTTTATCCCCGGTGCTTTCAAAATTTATCTGTGAAAGCACTGGGTCTGAAATGGGGTCAAACTCAGCCTCGTGAGGACAACTGAGGAGCTAATTGAATAAAGAAGTAGCGGCTCCAGCTTAGAAAATTGATATCAATGGCCGGAGGGCTTGTGCTGCCCACATGGCATCCTCTATCCGCAAAGATTGGTACTCATCGCTAACGGCAGCGGCACTTGGTTGGTATATCTTGCATCTTGCTTGTGGGTTCACATCATGGAGACTACATATGCCTATAAGCTGAACAGGTAGTAAAAAAAACTTTATGTAATCAGTTAATCAAATGAGTTATATTTCTAGAAAGTCATATATTTCATTTGACTAAATTAAGTTTACTTTTTTGCCTTATTTAAATTTTATATTGATAACTTAACTTTTTAATGTACATTGAAGCTTGGAAACCTAAAATAAATAACTTAATGTAATGGCCAAAATAACTCCATAAGAGGTGTACACAGTGTGCTAAAATTCATTTCAAGTTATTAATGCACTTTACTCCCCAAAGCCTTTTTACTGGCTCAGCTGATTTTATGCACAAATCATCAAATATTGCAAAATATTCCAGTGACCATTCCCAGCTACTTAGTAATGCCACCCACCTGAAAAAAATCTGTGGAGAACACTGCAATGTCTTTTCTCCTTTATGGTTTGTCTACTGGTACAGTTATTTCCACCCTTGAGGAATCTACAAACCTCCTCTTTTGAAAATTTGTTCATCAAAGTTTTATTTTAATTTAATTTCAACTGTAAGAGCTGACATGATGATTCGATGACGAGACTGAAACACTGGCCAATGTAAGGTTTATTATGCTTGTATCAAGTTTTTTGTTACTGGCATTTGACACCTTTTATTCGGCTTATGTTCAAGGTGATAATGGCATTCTGATCAGCTAAATTATGTACTATTAATTTACTTTTTTAACATTTTTGGCACACCGACTATTTTTGTTTTGAAGAAGTTTGTAAAAAATTCTTGCAACAATTAAATAAATAAATATTTTCAGAAGGCATTTGATTGAGTAATTGTGCAGATTCAGAAAATTGATGCCTGGGAATTGCTTCTAACCCTGCTCATTCGTCTTTATGAGTTTGCTGTTTGCTGTCAATGTGTCATAAATTTATAAATAAAAGAAACACACACATACCCGAGTCGGTGGCATAGTTAGCTAACGCGCTGGTTTTGAGTTGGGCTAGACTACCAAGGACGAGGAGATCAAGGTTCGAAACTAACTCTGGTGAACTGAGGCTTTTCCTAAATGGTTTCTCCCTCCCTCTCCACCCAAATGCGAGTTCACTTTATCTATATTCAACCTCCCCAAATCCTAACCCATTAGCGTAATTAGTACTTAGAGTATAACCCAAAGGGGTAGTAAGATGTAGTGGTAAGTATTAAGTAGTACTAACACATTTACACTAGATCTCTGAATACTCATTTTGGGTCGAGCACATCATTTAAGCTCGGGCTGAAAATCAAATATTTTGTAGGTCGTCATTTTTGAACTTCCACTTGATGTACATACAAATCCATTTTTTAAAACACAATGCTAAGCATAGGCTATTTAATTTAGATGAATCAGCAGTTCCACTTGGGAATAATTTAATCATCATCATCAACTGTTTCTATACTGTGGCCAGGTAAATTTAGTAAAATGCCTCCATCCTCCTCTTTCCTTCCATCATTCTTCCTCTAATTTCTTCCCTTCACTCTCTTGAACATGCTATCTGCTCCTCCCATATTTTTCTTGGCCTCTCTTGCGGTCTTTTTCCTACACCATTTCCGCAATTCTCTTTGCATCCTATCCTTCATCCTCATTACATGCCCATACTATCTGTCTTGCTTCCTCTACTATCTCATGTACTCCTTGTACCCCTACTCTTTTCCGGATAACTTCTTTCCTAATCTTGTATCTCCTCGTGACAGCTAACATGCTCGTCACAAACTTCATTCCTATGGCCTGCCTTCACTTTCCTAGTCTTTTACATTCATTGTTTCTATGCATGCTGCATATGTGACACTGGGTATAAAGTAAACCCTGTACAACATTTCCTTACACTTCAAAGGCTCTTCATAGCAGGTCTCTTACAAACCTATAGAACAACTCACCTTCTGTCTTCTCATTACATTATTTGGTAACTTAACAAATTTTTATTGACAAGAATGGAAGGACAGAGGAATATGGAGGCATTATACTAAACTGACCCGGCCTCATGCTTTAAACAGATGTTGATGACATTAATAACACACAAGCTCTAAAATACTTTGGATCAGTGGATTTATTCAATTTATTCGATATTGGTGTCCATTTTGATTTAGGCTTGATTGAAGACAAAGCAATGAAAATAAACATAGCTAAGTAATTGAATGATCATAGTTTAACTATTTTTTCTTAGTGATTCTCCTATAATAATTTTCCAGTTTTAAATTAAATAGCTAGACCATCTCCAACTTATTTTTAAATAACATGTTTTACATTATTAACTTCTTTAAATTTTGAGATCAATTGTGCTTAGTAATTATGTTATATTTAATGCATTTTAATAGACATTGATTGTAGATTTACCTGATTTTCAGATTAGTTTGATTCACGCTTTACTTTGCAAGATAAAAAAACCCACGTTAAGTCTTAGGTTTATAGAGGTTCTTTGGAACAATGGTCCTAATTTAGATCTTAATTTCCTGTTCTCAATTCTAGATTTGTCTTGTTACCATTTCTTCATGAAACTAGTTCTTTTCATAGCTATTTGATGGGCCCATGATAAGGTTAATAAGCTTTAAAAACCCATTAATGTTCACAGTCCGAGAACAAAGCCATCTTCCTTGTTTCAGTCTGAAACGTTTCCCTGGGTATGATCCGGAGAGCAAGGAATTCAATGCAGAACTCCATCGCAAGCATATTTTTGGTCAACACGTGGCAGACTATATGCGGCAACTCGCAGAGGAGGATGATGAAGCTTACAAGAGGCAGTTCTCACAGTACATTAAGCTCGGAATCGCCGCTGACAGCGTAAGTGACGCATTTGGACAACCAGGCCCTAGGCCAGTAATTGAACATTTAACTGAATATATGAATGTTATATTCAATGGATGTTACCATTTAATTATAATTTTTATTGTCTTATGATTCGGTGACCTGTGGGTCCGAGGCTCAATCCTCGGTCCTGGCACAGATTTATCTGATAGCCAAACCCTTCCTTCACCTCTGACAAGACTTGTATTAATCACAATTTGTGAATGTGTGTAATGCCTGGCCTCCACCGTGGTTCGGATCTCCACGTTAAACTGTAGGTCCTCCATTTCATCTCACAATCACCCTACCATTACACATTAGCTTAAGTGCGTACAACCCGAATGGGTAGTAAGACGCGGTTATAATAATAATAATAATAATAATTTAAGGCTCTATGTAAGATTATCATTTGTTTGTTTCTAATACATGCTTAAGTTTTACTCAACAGCTAAGCAATTTAATATGGTTTTAACTTGATATACAAGATTTGAAGAGGGACAAATAAGTTGTTGATATTTAACAGCCATGGATTGTTATGATGAAATACTTTTTTATTTGCAAGACAAAATACTGATGACAAAAAAAATCGAGCTTTTTAATACTGAATAGTCCTGGCTATATTAAATATCTTATCAGTTTTCAGAGTTTTTTTTACATCTATTATAGCTCATGATACAGATTGTTCTCAAAAACATTATATAATTCTTTAAAGTACTATAAAAATAAGCGCATATAATCACAAAAACCCATTTGTTTCTCAGATTGAAGAAATTTACAAAAAAGCCCATGCAAGTATCCGGGAAAATCCAGATCGTATTGGCCCATCTAAAGATCCTTCCAAGATTATCAAGAAGAGATGGAACCGTAGGAAGCTAACCCTATCAGAGCGCAGGAACCGTATTAACCAAAAGAAGGCTTCGTGGAAAAAGAAGATTGAGGCGGGTGAAGTGGATGCATAACGAGGAATATGTGTTTTACTGTTCCAACAAAAGTTTGAATAAAGATTTCTTTTGAAAATGTCTAACTTGTATATAGCTACATAATATAAATTTTTTTAAACATTATTTCTTGTACATTATCCAAGAATTTTCCTCCCAAGGCCTAACTTGTGCTTTATTGTATCGATTGATGTTCAAAGGCTCATAAATAACTAAAATGTAACTATTGGACATTTTTAAAATTTCAAAACCGGGAATGTTTAAATAATTATTTACTAAATGAGTCAATTGCTGTCAAGTGGGTTAGAATAGTCGTTTATTCCGAGCAACGGTGGAGGAACCAATCACAGGGAAAGAAAGAATAACTTGAAGTAAATAAGGTGTGATATATCACTAGCCTTGGATGTCAGAAGTTCATGGATCATTCTGCAATCAAACCATATAGGCTAGGTTGGGTCATTTGGACTGCATGTTGTAAGCTGACCGATTTGAAATCTGTTATATCTTAGATTAAGTAGAATTCCTTGTAGTGTTTACAGGTAAAGTCCGTTCACGATAGGTTTTTACCTGGATGACAGTTCGAAAATCATATGTTCAGGTTTTGGGTTGCCAACACTTGTAAAAGATCACTGTTTTGTTATAAATGTAAAGATCTTTAATACCTGTTATATATTAAATTTAAAATAATGTAAACTTAAGTTTTCTCATACTATTTCAATTTTTTTAAATAATTTTTTTTTATCCAACTCGACACAATATTTTAAACATAATTAAAAGTACTTATTCTTCGTTTTGGAACATTATTGATTTTGTGTAATATAGTGCACACATCATTACCTTTTAATAAAGGCATTGGTGACCTGGTGGTCTAGAGGTAAGGTGGCGGACTTCTATGCTGGAGTCCGAGATTCAATCCTCGGTCTCAGCACATATTTGTCTGATTACCAAACCCTTCCTTCACCTCTGACAAGACATGTATTAATCACAACTTGTGAATGTGGGGAATGCCAGGCCTCTACCGTGGTTCGGATTCCACATTAAACTGTAGGTCCTCCATTTCATCTCACAATCACCCTACCATTACACATTAGCGTAAGTGCGTATAACCCGAACAGGTAGTAAGACGTGGTGCTAATAATAATAATGGCATCGTATTTACTTGGAAAAGAGAAAATTGTTGTAATTTTTTTACATACAATAAATGATTTTATGATTATTTTATCCTATTTTGAAATATTTAACTGAATAAAATATTTTCATCAACTGCGTGTCTGCATCGCTGTAAAAAACTTGTTTACCGTCATGTTCAACCATATGGTTTAAATTTGTCAGTCACCAATTTGAAGCTATGTTTGTTAGAAGTTTTTGTGAAAGTGGTGTGAATATTTTTTAAAGTGGAATAAAACAAACTTTATGTCCGTCCTCAAATATATAAATAATTGGCCTAAATTACTGTGGTTAACTATCACATTAATATAATACCATTTGTTTTCATTACAGTCATCCAAAGTGATAGATGTCAGCTGTTGGCGTAGTGATATATTAGGGATTACTTCTAGTAACATTTCGAGCTGTCATCCAAGTAAACTAAGGTCTTGAATAAATTATATCATGAACCTTATAAATTGGTCAGGGGCTGACTTTCTTTCCTAATAAATAATAATGTTGGGCTGATGCTTGCTCTGGTCTAAGTAGTTAGCTTTGCTGTTGGTGCCGGCCACTGAGAGAGGGGTTGATTGTCAAGATGCCAGAAATTAATTAAGAGGTTTCACATGGGACTACAGCTACGCTACTGTTTTAGTGGTGCAACGGAAGTGCCACTACAATAGTTGGAATTGCTAGGGGGAAGTTTTAAGGCATTTTGTACTTATGCCATATAATGAACTAATATGAATGTTAATTTATATTTTATTCATACAATAAATAATATTAAATTTTAAAAAAACATTAAATTTTCTTTCACCTCAGTGTCGAAGCCAGTCTTTCATGATAGTTTTATCTGAATTTTATTACTAAATTGGCTAGGTAGAGAAGCTCTTAAAATGAGTTTTTAGACATGTCAAAATATGAAGAAAAACTTTTCATACTTGAGTAACTCAAAAAATAAGTTATGATGCAGCCTCCAATTCAATCTTTACAAAACCAACGATGAAACTCAGATTGTTCTTTTTCTATGTACAGTATAGTCTTGGAAACTCAACATGCGCATTTGCACACAGTTGGTGCCACGCATTGCAATCCAAGGTCATTCAATTGTATAACCTTTGTTTATGTAACTCAGTCATGCTGTTTTTGTTAGTTTTCCAATTCAGTAATGTGGTATTCGAAACATTTTATTCAAGTTCATTAGTAAAACTTCGACACCATCTCAGACCACATTTGGTCGAGTTTCTGAGACTTCTGCAGGTGTACCCAATTATTTTTTAATGGAGGTTCTTTTTTTAAAAACTTGACATTTCCATTGTCCAGCAAAACTTTAAATAGTGACTTGGGTTCAAGCCCTTTAAGACTTCACTAATTCAAAATGTGAAATTATTTCCTTTTAGTTATTTTACCTATTTAGTATTGCTGGCCTTCCATGTCTACTACCTGTCCACCACCGAAATAGCATAATTTCTTCTGTTGTCTCGTCAAAGATTCTTGAACATGTCTGCGCTCCGGATGTGGACCGCAGCCCGCCAGTTGGTGACCACTGCTCTGCTGTATATTCTTTGGATTAACAGCATTGCTAAAAGTAGATTTTTCACCATGTCTATGCTCACTTGAAGACTGAATTCTACTCATAGAAAATAGTGTAAACAGGCTTTGAAATATGCATAGTTGGGGCTCTGAACGTGTGCAAGTAGTGCCAGCGATACATGCGAGTGGCTGTTGAAGTGCTTCTCACATATTACCATCAGCACTGCTAAGTGGCCCCATGTGAAGGGTTCATATTGCTCGAGGGTAGATTTCAAGGTCAACACTTTATGAGCAACAAACAGCCAAAGTATAAAAGAACGAGAGGGTAAATTTAAGGGGTGACAGTACTATAGAAAAATTGAACACTATTCATGGTTACTGGACTGCCCAGATAATTTTTCACTTCACTTCCTTATTTTATAAGTTTTATAATATTAACCTATTAGGATGCTCAATGGAAAGGAGTTCCAAAGAAGAGGGTTAAAATATTTGACGAGTCTGAAGAAAAGAACATTCTGGGAACTGAAGGAGGCAGAGGCATTGGTGGTAGTTCACTGACAAGCAAAAAACCTATCTTGCGATAACACTTAATATTAATAAAATATGACTTGAAAATAATTACTATACATCATTTGGTTGGTTAAAGTATATCATTTAAAATATAAATAATTATTGTTAGCTACCACTCTTCATAGAAAATATGAAAGAAGTCAAATAAACAGCATCCTACTTAAAATTTGAACAACCTTGTACTAGTTTTAGTAAAATTAATGATTGCCTAGTAATTATATTATATTTGGAAGAAGGTATAGGAAAGGTGGATAGAAACACATAAAAGGGGGACAAACACAATATGGCCTTTACAATGAAAAGAACACAGTTCACTCTTTACACTGCTGCCAATGGACAAAGAGGTAATGGATGTCTCTTAAAGAAATTTGATCGGCACCGCCCAATCCCCTGACCTAGGTTTTATTTTATCGGAACTGAGGGAGGAGTTTGAAACTCACAATGCAACTTTCTAAAAGAGAGAAAAAAAAGATTGCCTAGTAAGACAATGTATAAACACTATACAATAATTTAAATTATAGTGAAGGAAGCCATCCAGAAAGGATAGGTTAGGCCAAGATAGAAACACACTTCTCACTCATGAAAGGGGAATATTTCTGAAAATTCAAAACAATGTGTAACTGAAAGCTTGGTGTAGGAAGTGTAAAATGTGTAAGAGGTATTGAAGAGAGAAGTGTGTGTATCTTTTTTCTTTCTTTCTCTAGTATTTTTATTTTTTCTCTCTAAATATCTATTTACATACATTTTTACATAAAACAAATCATATTGAATATATACAACTTTTTCCCAACCCCTTGGGGTTCTTAGAAAATAAAATAATTCGGAAATAAATTAATTGTTTTACGCTGTTCATTAGGATCCCCTAAATGGGGCACAGTTATTATACGTATAGTGGGGGGATATGTGTTCCCCCCCACACGGCACATAAGACCCGGTAGGTCGTTTTTGACGGGTCGGCGGGTGCACTTCGCGACACTTTCACTTACATGACCCGTCCCGTCGCTGTTAACTTGGCCTGTCGGCCGGCATCGCCCGCTGTCTGGCCTCCCCTCCCAGTCTCACACGACTAGAAGGGGGGTCACGACTCCCCAGGTTCGACTCCGAGGTCACCTTTCGACGTCGACGAAGGGGTTCACAACGCCGTCCCTTATCCGGCGGTAGTACCGGCCAGGAGCGTCGTAATCGCCGATGCTCCTGACGATCATGTTGGAGCTGGCCTGCGCCCGACTGAAAAACCTCTCCGCCAGACCGCGGATTCGGCTGTCCAAGGGGGGAGGCCTGACACGGTCAGGAGAACGCGGTTTGGGACGCGGGGCGGAGCCCCAAGGATCAGGCGAAGGAACCGGTGGTATACAGCACGGAAATGGTTGTATCTGTATCTAGGTAGATAGGAAAAGACGGGAGCGGAATAGAGCAGGACGGACATCACACAGAGCAGAAAAAGTCTGATCTTGTGACCGTATTCCAGCGGACTGACCGGGCGCAAAAGAGGAGCCAGCTTCAACATGACGCTCCTGGCCCTCCCCGCCGCAGAACGAAGATGCAGGTCCCAACTGCATTTCGCGTCCAGGGTCACCCCCAGCCACCGGACCGACGGCGACCACTGGACCGCGGTACCCTCCACGCGAAGTGGCTGCAGGGGGCCCGTTCCCCGACGCGTGAACAAAACAGCTTGCGTCTTGGCGGATTGGATGGCGAGGGATCGGGTCCGAAGGTAGGCCAACAGTCCCCGCAACGCGAAGGTAAGCTTGGCCCAGACGACCTTAGCGTCCGGGGACTGCGGCAGGAGAGCGGTGTCGTCCGCGAACTGGAAGAGTGCCGTTCCGTGCGGGACGGGCATGTCCCGCACGAACAGGGAATAGAGGATCGGGGAAAGGCAGGAGCCCTGGGGGACTCCCGCCAGAATCGGTCGTGGGGACGAAAGGGCTCCCTCGACTCCCACTCTGAAGGAGCGGTCGGCGAGGAAGGACTCGAGGAGACGGAGGATCGGAGGCGGGATACCCGCCCCGGCGAGAGCGGTGAGAAGCCCGCGGTGGCTGACGCTGTCGAACGCCCCTTTGACGTCCAACACGACGAAGCCCGTCCGGGCCCCGGTGTTGAACGCGCCGGTCACCAGGTCCACTACCTTGGCGACCGCATGGGTCGTCGACAGGCCCTTCCGAAAGCCGAATTGGTGATCCGGCAGGAGGGGGTTCACCTCCAGCCAGGCCTCCAATCTGGCCAGGATCATTCTCTCCGCCACCTTGCCGACGCAAGAAAGGAGGGAGATGGGTCTGTAGGAAGCCGGGTAGGCGGGGGGCTTCCCCGGCTTATGGATAGGAACGACGTACGCCGCCTTCCACTGGTCCGGAAAGTGGAGCAGTGTCAGG
Source organism: Timema shepardi (assembly GCA_902151425.1). NCBI lineage: Eukaryota > Metazoa > Arthropoda > Insecta > Phasmatodea > Timematidae > Timema > Timema shepardi. Next base: position 138,103 of record CABFVX010000691.1, on the reverse strand, counting down.
ACGGCGTTGAGGATACGGAGGAGAAGTACGAACGCCTTGCGGGGTAAGTGGGTGAGGAGGAGGGGGGAAACCCGATCGAGCCCCGGGGCGGACGAGGTTTTGAGCCTCGCCAGGGCCCGGGACAGCTCGCGGGGGGTGACCAGTCGAAGGTCCGGGTAGGGAGGGCGACCCTCGACCGGGGGAAGGAAGGGATTATCGGGGGGCTCTACCGCAGGAGGCTCCGGATCTCTCGCCGGAGAGCCCGGTCGTCGCGCGAAGCTGGCCTCGAACGCCACCGCCAAGGCCTCAGCTCGGTCCGAGGCGGCGGACGCCAAACCGCCCGCCACGCGCAACCCCGGGATTAGATCGGGCCTGTGACGCATCCCCTTCAGATGGCGCCACAGGGAGAGATCCTCGGTGTCTAGGTCTTGGAGCCTCCTGCGCTGAGCCTCCGCCCTCCACCGACGGAGTAGCCGTCGGCAGCGGGAACGGAGGACTCTGTAGACCTCCCTGGCTCGAAGGATGTGAGACCGCTGCCACAGGGCTCGCGCCCTGTCGCGGAGCCGCATCTCGTCTAGGATAAAGGGTGGTAGCGGTGGACCCAAGAGAGGAGGTCGCCTCACGGGGATGGAGGAGTTAGCAGCAGAAAGTAGGGTCGACGCGAAGAGGTGGGCCTGGCGGTCCAACTCCGCGACGTCGGGGATGGGTGCGGCGGGAAAGATCGCGCGGGCGAGCCTATCCCGATATCTAGGCCAGTCCGCGCGTCTGTAGTTGAATCGGGGAGGCGTGTCGACGGGCATCGGGAGAAAATGCAAGTCACAGGTCACCGGGTTGTGGTCGGACGATTGGGACAGGTGGGTGACCAGAGGGGAGAGAAAGGGTCTCCTCGTGGTCAGGATGAGGTCCAGGAAGCTGGGGAGGTGACGGGGGTGTTCGGGGAGATAGGTCGGGAGGTGAGGGCGGTGGACGAAGAGGCCGTGCCCGTCCGCGAACCGGCGGAGGGCGGTCCCCCTGCGGTTGACGCCGGCACAACCCCAAGAGGCGTGCCGGGCGTTGTAGTCTCCCGCCAGCACAACGCTGGCGTCGAGACCTCGCAAGACCGCCATGTCCGCCGCGGACAGTTCGACCCCGGGACGGCCGTAGACCGTCGCGATCGTGACCGAGTACGCGGCACCCAGCAGCCTCACCGCCACGACCTCCAGGGACGCGAGTCCCGGGACGGCCGCGCGGTGGTGCTGCAGAGTCTCCCGCACCAGCAGGGCCACGCCCCCCCCCCTCCGGTGACCACCTCGGTCCGCCCGGTGGCAGAGGAACCCGGGTACCTAGAAGACGGAAGCCTCCGTGAACCACGTCTCGGTAAGGAAGGCGACGTCGACGGCGTGGTCGGACATCAACAGGAGGAGTTCAGGGACTTTGTGAGCGAGTGACCTGCAATTCCAGAGAAGGATACGGAGGGGAGCGATCAGAAGAGGCTAGAGAGAACCTCGAAAAGTATCTCAAACCGCTTCGACCAGTCAGGGGTGGCGACAAAGGTGGCAAGGCGTTCCTTTAGGTAGGGAAGCCGGGAACAGATGTTGAGGGGGCGAAGAAGGTCCCAGATCTCGGATAGTCCTTTGAAGAAGGACCGAAAGTCCGAGGTCTGGTCAGGGTATGCGGGAGGACGCGCGGACCCCGCGTGGGTACGAGGGGGTTGCGGGCCCGCGGCTGTTGCGGAAGGAGGCGCCCGCGCGCTTCCGGGCAACCCCGGAAACGCCCAGGCGTTAGTGAGAGGTGGAGGGGCGGGTTGTCCGGGACGACTAGAGGGTCGAGCCGACGGACGAGCTTGGCCGGTCGCCGCCGAGCGCTGACGCGACTCGACGAACCTGCGCCTGTGCGCACAGATACCGGCGTTGGCGGGGTGGGCTTCCCCACACCCCACCGCACTTGACGCAGCGCTCCCTGCGGAAACAGTCGATGGAAGGGTGACCGAAACCCTGGCAGCGGTGGCACTGCTGGGCTACATTGTTTCGCCTGAAGGATTCCATAGACACCTTCATGTGCGAGAGAACGGTCTCCCCCGACAATTTCTGGAGCTGCTGGCGCCCAATAGTCGGGAGGGGATACGGGTGTAATACTATGGGCTCTTTGATGATGCAAGTGATATTTCATTCTTTTCATTTGGTTGTGAAGAATAAGAATATCAATGGTGGTAACCTCGAAATTTGTTTGGAGACCTAAAAACGAGATTGCGGCGAAAATGGTTATAACATTTTTAAAAGAAATTGTGAAATGAGTCAAATTATGTTTTTAAGGTAAGGTATTTAAAATAAATTGCTAGGAAAATTATCTTATAGTCACATAAGATATTAAACATGGTGTCCAGTATGGCTACCTTGAATATAAAATTTATCTATGTAGGTGAATGAATTGTCTAAATATATGTTTTTTTTGGGCACAGAATTCAAATACTTGGTCAAAAATGCTATAAGAGGCCAGGGTTAATAGCCTTATAATTTGGCAGTGTTGTAATCTCGTATTTAATAATCAACGTTTATAGCTAATATTTATTGTTTTGGGCTTGACTAAAGACACCGAGAAGGAAGGACAAAATGCACAGTTCCCAGTTTAAAAAAAAAAGATTTTGAATGTATTGTGCATTCTGTGAGAGACTCAAGTCATCGAAAGAGTTTGTATTTAATCCAGCAGAAAGTAGCTATGATAAGCTTGTGGAATGTGTCATTGTTCTCTTTGGGTTGATGAAAAGTGTAGTTCAACAAAACATTCTTTTAGGAATGATGAATTTTCTATTGACAATTTAAAGAATAAAAATGTAAGATGACATGCATATAAGTTGTTATAAATTAATCTAACATAAACAAGTTTCCGAGAAACTACAAAAGTACACTAGTCGTCATAAAGAAACAACATGATGTAGAGCAGAATGAAGTTCCATCACAATGTAGGGCTTTAATTACACATGCCTAGGTATCAGCTTATGATAAAAACAAATGTTTCCTCTGCGATACAATAGATACATACAAAGAAAAACTTCGAAAACTAGCAAATCACAATACAGGAATAAGTCTAAGCAATGATGTACAGTTGGGTGAAAATTAATATTTCATATTAAGCTTTCTGCAGCTTCTAATCCAACAGATGCTCATGCAATTGATGTCATGTACCACCATAAATGCTGGGTCACACGTTACCAATGTATTGAGGAAACATAAAATGTTCGAAGATGGTGGTAAAATAGGTACTGATACTGCCCACAGTGTTTCTAAAATATAATTCATTTGGGCCCTATCAGAAGCTTTAAGAGACAGAAAAGTATTTTGTATGAATACTGTAAAGGAAAAATACAAATGTTTGCTCTAGCAATGATGTCAGCGAAGATGTAATGATGAATCAAAAAATTCTTAGGAAGCTAATTAAAGTAGAAATGTCAGAAAATGTTTGTTGTCAGTTGGTAAGAAAATGCAACAGCTACCCACAAAGATGTAACACTGCTGCACACTACTAAAGAGGGAACAGACACAAAAATACTTCTGCACACCACACTGCTTATGTGGCTAAAAATGGAATCAAACCATTTCTTATCCATTTTCCCGATTCTGATGTCATGATCCTGGCTCTTAGGCGTTGCCCTCTTCTACCACCAGACACAGGAATTTTCCTTGAAGCCATATGCAAGACTGAAGTCACTTTATGATTCCCTTGGACCTTTAAAAGCCACCGCATTGCCAAGATTGCATTCATTGTCAGAATGTGACACTATTGGGTCCTTTGCAAATAAAGGTAAAGTGACTTGGTGGAGAGCCTTTGAATCCACCAGTGATGTTCTAGAGTCCATGGCTAATCTTGGAACAACAGAAAATGTTTGTTTAAATGATGGCAATAATAGAAAATCTTGTTTGCCAAGCATATTTACCAAAAACTATGATGGTGGATATCGGTGAGGTGAGGTGGATTTTCACCAAAAACAGTTTTATGGTGAGAATTTACCACCAACAAGATGCAGCAGCAGTTCAAAGAGCTAACCTGCAGGCAATGACCCGGTAGCTGGACTGGAAACAAGTGGAGGATCACTTTGAGTTCATCCTATGCACAAAAACTTGTGCTCCATCCTCTACCTTAGAGTGGACTAGGTGTGGGTGTAAGCTAAGATGTACCCTGAACTGTAGTTGTGCGACAAACAAAATTGAGTGTATTGAAATGTTGCCAATGCAGTGGAGATACTCACTTCTGCGACAATGACACTAATGAAGATGAAAACATATATTTTTCTTCAAAGTGGTGATGATATTGATTATGAAGTTACTTTCTAAAAACATAATGTTTACATTTGTTTATTTCTGTACTGAATGTATTATTTCTAACAAAGAGACTGAGATATTTCCCACACTTGTATCATCAAAGAGTCCATGGTTTTTTTTTAACATTTGCCCCCAGGCTATAGGCCTAACCTAACCAACCATCTCTTCAGTGTTTGTCTTCCTTCACTATCACTTTACATTATTGTACAGTGTTTCTACACTGTCTTACGTTATGCTTACGGTTGAGCATTTTGGATTTATTTTTCAGATATATAAAGACTTAGATACCTTGCACTTACCCCTCCCCTGATTTCAAACAATTGCCACAGTAGACTTAAGTTTTTCATGATTTTTGTTAAGAATTTGATGCTATCCATTAACTGGTACCTTATATGTCCTCTCCCTCTATTTTCATAGCATCAACCAGCAGCCGTTTCCAGCTCGGCTAATATCCAATACAATTTCTCTTCTTGTTATTAACACCCTCTAATAAATATCCTTCTCTCTTCCTCAAATCCACCTCATCCCATACTCTTTCCAGTTCTAGCGAGGTTAGCTTTTCCGACCTCCCCCACGCCTCACTCCTCCTTTAGTGTTCAGATCTGAGCCGCAGTTATAAAATTGTGATGTTTTTTTTTTAAAAGTGAAATGGAAGGACAGGAACGAATGAGACAATATGGCTTTTACAATTTACACTTTACTGACACTGGACAACCAAGAAATGCATCGATTGATACCACTGAATACCACGACTAAAGTTTATTCTATTAAAACACATCAGTTAGGAGTGTAAAACGAACAAAACAACTTCTTAAAAGAAGAAACCAAAAAACTAAAGGGATAAAAAAAAAAGGATAAACGTTAAAAGTTTTATTAGACATCTAAAAGGAACAACTAACATAAAGGAAAAAACATGGAATTCCCTGTGCTTTAAGGACAAACATTCTTCCTTTTTTTTATGAAATTGATTTGCACTTTTCACATTTGCTCTGGAGGGTTACAATAGAATAAAATCTAATTCTATTAGCTCTATTAGGTTTAGTATAAATTACGGGATTTCCCCCCCCCNCCCACCAAATACTATATCAACAAAAACAACCATAGTTAATTGTGTCCTCGGGAATTGTTTTTATTTTATGAATGTATTTACAACACATCTAAAAGCTATCCACCAAAAATCCTCACTAAAGTTGTGAGTGTTTTTCATCCAGCACTCAATCTTGCAATTGGATCAGCAAGTGTGGCAGAAGTTTGATTTTCAGCTCCATACAAGTCAATTGTATCCCTACATTTGGCCATATTGTCAAGAATTTGTTGAAGATGCCAATATTTTCTTAGCAGGGCATGATCTAATTTCAGGTGGCCATGACGTATGCACTGAATACTGGTACATGTAGCAACACTGCGTAGTTGCATGCCCACTTCATGGATAATGGTTTTCAAATACATTTCATATTCATTGATGCACTGCACTTCTGTAAATAAAAATAGTACAAAAGCCATAAGGTTTTGTGATGCATTAAGCAAAGACAAGGTAAAATATTAGTACGTGCCCTAAAATTTATTTCAAAACATTCATAATGATTGAAAATAGAGTGAGAGGCTGTTATTTTAAGCAAAATCTGAGACTACTTATTCACTTGGGTGAATAATTAGAACTTGGACATGGGAGCCTAACCCAGGACCTTTGGCTATGCACACCAATTTTTTAACCACTGAGCCATTCTGGCTAGTCTTGTAACCAGGGCCATCTTACACTAATTGTATTGAAAGTGATAATTGCTGAAAGTATCAATCACTAAGAGCCATCTACAATCACAATCAGTGGTAGAGCATTGGCATGAAGAGCCAAAGGTTCCAGATATAACTCCTATGTCCAGGTTATTATTTTTAACTTTTTTTCCCCATTTATTTAAGGTATTTTACGTTCACTTTTTGAACCGAATGATTATATCAGCACACGATTTATAAACTAACTTAAATATAGAACAGACACAATATCCAGCCCATGAGTGTTAAATAATCACTGTGAAAGGGGAAACCAAAATTTCACCAATGATAAATATTTTGGCCATGCCAAGAGTCAAACCTAGGACCCTTAGCTCGATAGACAGACACGCTTCCAACTGATCTAAGGTGTCGAGATTTGATATAGCTATCAGGACTGATCCTGTTGATCACCATCATATATCAGTTTATGATACACTTGAATTAATAACCTTACTAAATCTATTCGACAAATTAGCTCAGTCAATAGGTAACGTGTCTGCCTACTGAGCTAAGGGTCTCGAGTTCGATTCTCGGCATGGACGAAAAATTAATCACTGATGAAATATGAGTTTACCCTTTCACAATGATAATAAATTAACAGCCTGGGACTAGATGTTGTACCTGTCTTAGTCTTAAGTTAGATTATAAGGCATATGAAGCCGGTACTGTAAAATATGACTTGAATAAAAAAAAATTGACCCAGACCACAGCCTGGAAGCAGTAATGGATGTAGGCAGTAAAAAAAAACTTACTAAATCCAAGAGGTTCACATACAGCTTTCATACTTATCTACTTACTTGAAAATAAACCATAACTCCATTATACAAAATTCTAAACAACTTCAAGAATTTAACATTAGTGAAACAAATAGACAACACCTTTCTCCAGACGTTGGGCCAGTTTCATCAAGTGAGTATGTACCAAATGGGGTGCTACACTAACTACAAGACGACACCGGCCTAAACTTGAATGAAATGGGCCAGTTTTGCATTAGAAACTGGCCTATTCCATTTTGGTTAAGGTAGGTGTTATGTAATGTCATGTTTTTAAAGTATGTTCAACACATTTTTTTCTTGTTTGTTTTTAATTATCTTTATGAACATAGCTTGTGCATGTGATTCATATTCACCCATAGTGAGCGTATTGATTAAGAAATATTTCTAAATACAATAGACTACACAATATCATGTATAAAAAAGATTGTTTTTATACAATGACATTTCTATATTTTGAATTTTTTTATGGAAGCATCGACTTCGATATATGAAGGTTTGACTGTATAACATAATTATAAAATGCCCAATTTGAGTGACTTTCAATCAATCCATGTTGGTGGTTGAAAGTAGGATTTCTATAAAAATCAGGGTCTATATACTTACTTACTCTTTAGTATTAGGAACTTGAAAGTTAATTGCCGCCCTTACAAAAAAATGTATGTCACCTATCCCTATCTTGAATTAGTTCTATCCAGTCCTACTTCATTACTATTACTGTTACTATTATAGTATAATTTAAAGTTAATCCTATAATTTACTATGGTTTGATTTTCTTTAATTATTCAAAAACCAGTTTAATATATATTTTATTTTAAATAGATGTGTCTTATTTCATTAAAAATAATTAAATATTAATACTTTCATTTTTTATTAACATAATTAAGCTTTAAAATCTATTCAACACAAGCTCGACTTGACTCGACTCTCAAGAGGTTTATGTAAAGCCTGCTCAAAACCGACTTGAATTAAAATTACTTGGGCTCGCACACCCATAGCATGAAGTTGACAATATTTCTGGTATGTTTTGGTCCCCCCTCAATGACTAACCTAGGGTGAAATGTGGTGGTTGTAAGTGTATACACTTGATGCTGTAGATGACAGGGATCTTTCCAGAGCTCGGCCTCACCAGACCTTGAACTGCCAACTCGTAGGCAGCTTGACTCTGAAGGTCAACACCACATTGCCTGGAAACAATTATTAATAAACCATACAAATGTCACAAGTAGCCAATCATGCTATGAATTAGATTTTGGGGAACATTTTAACGTTGCGTGTATGTGAATGGTGTTCAAGTGGTTACCTAGGGATTTTATAGATCAGATGTTGCAAACTTAAATAGCTATAAGAGGTAGGCAGGTAATGCAAATTAAATTTATTTTCTAACAAACATACCAATTTAATTTAACTGTGATATTTAACATGCACTTTTTGTACTGATTATATCAGCACACGACTTATGAACTAACTTAAATCTAGAACAGACACGAAATCCGGCCCCCAGTTGTTAACTCATCAGAGTGAAAGGGGAAACACAGATTTCACCAATGATACATTTTTCAACCATGCCAGGAATAGAAACTGGGACTCTTAGCTCAGAAGACAGACATGCTACCAACTGGTCTAATGTATCGAACTTACAAACATAATTGAACATTCTTTATTTTAAACTCAACTATGATGTAAGCAAGTTAAATAATACCAAACATTTATTTTGGTGATATTTTAAAAACAAAATAATAAATAAAAATAATAATAAAAACAACGCAATTGAGTTTTTCTTAAGTTTTTTTAACCACACATCTTTTATGCTTACTAATCATGGTTCTTACTATGGTAGGTTTCAATTTGGTATTTTAAGTTGTGGTATGACACAAACACACTTTGTTTGCAAACTAAACTAGTAAAGTGTTTCACTTCCACAAATAAATTTATTGGACTCTCCCATTTCCCTTTAAAGACTTTCCCACTTTGGATAAAGACATGCCTACAAAAAATATTTCACGTTTCCCTTAACTCTATTTATTAGAACCAGAATTTTATGTGAACGATTTAGATTTTTAAATGTTGGCCATCAAATAATTTAATTGTTTTTAAATACTGTGAGCCAAATTAAACATGTATGTGGATCGCCATTTCACAACCTCTGATGCAGAAAAGGTTTTAGGTAGTTAGAAAATAAAACTAATCATTTGCACTTTAACTACTTAAATTAAAAGAGTATCTAACTAAACTTCATTAAAGTATTGAGCCATTTGGAATAAAAGCAACATAGTATACGGTACTTAAAGAACCTCACTCAAACATTTGTTTCTGGTGTGCGGCCTGCATAGATGACAAAACTCGAGCCATGTTAATTCTCTTTATGTGATGAAAAGTAGCTTTTTCCACTATTCGGCCATCTAGGAAGTAATTGTCTGTTGCCTGCCCAAAGATACCTTGGATATGATAGGCTCGCGTTGGTCTTGTCATATGAAGTCTTCGGGCCAACGATAGCCCAGCGTTTAGACCCAAAACTAAAAAACAAAGGTAGACATGATCTTATCTGCAATGCTATTAAATTCCTGCATAATTCTTGCATATATTGGATTGAGGTGCAGATTACAAGTTTTAGCACGTTTGGTTTTTATAATTATTGGTATCTTATTAATACTATTTGAATTCAAGTTTTATATAATTCTTTAGAGAGAACCTCTTTCTACTATTTGAGATAGGTCTACATAATGTTTTATAATAGGGTATCAACTTGCTTCGATGGCCGCTTGGTTTAAGGCGCTACTCTCGCAGTATACTAGATTGCCGATGACAGGGAGACCGAGGTTCGAATCTAGGTTGGATATTCGAGGGAGGTTTTTCCAAAATGGTTTTCCACTCTCTCTTTCTGTCTCTCTATACAAATGCGAGTACACTTAATCTAAATATGACCTTCCCAGTCCCTAAAAACCATTAGAGTAATTAGTACATTTAAGTATGTAACCTGAACAGGTAGTAGGACACAATGCTAAAAAAATATGGTACAAGAAATGTTCTAGTTAGCCTATTATCTAGTTAAAACTAAATAAGTATAGCAATGGCCTTAGTTGTGGATTTATAGGCTTAGTTATAACTGAATTAGCATGTTAAAAATACAAATGGCCTTGGTTGTGGACAAGATTGTTAAGGTTATGTGCGTTTAAAAGGCACTGATATCCGGTTTAAAAAAAAAGATGGGATCAAGGTTTGTTTTGGTATTTACATAGAGGTGGGGTTAAAGTGCTAAGGCCATAAAAATAACATAGAATATTTGATATATTGGATCACCCATTCACTTTTAACCACACCAACTTCACTTTTCTGTCATTTATAGAGGTTTTTAACATTCTAGGGCCCACAACTTAAACAACACATACATTAGTTAAAGAAAGATGTATTGCAGTGCCACAGTAATTTGCAGTCGTTTCTTTGAAAATAGAGACCCCCAAAATATTTACTATCTTGTATTATCAGAGTTGGCCCCACAATACACTTCATAACGAATTAAATAATAGTGAACGTCAAACTCTGAAAATGGAATAAGACGATGAAACATAACTTTTTAATATAGTCTACAAAGTGCCTATAGAGTTCTACATACCAAACACACCAGATGTATCTTTCCCGAGATATGTTGCCCATGTACAACGAAAATCACATGGCTGGTAGCGTGGCCCCACAACTAGAGGGTGATCAGCATAGCTAGGTGATTTTAGAACTGTAAGAGACTTTGTGGGGTCCCCTTCAATAGAGATGTGATCTATTGGTGGACGACATTTTAATTCACACAAATCTGGAAGAGATACATATTTGTAAGACAATTTCCCCAAAAATGAATATTGCAGGCTTTTATTTCAATGAGTCAGCAAACACATAATTGATGAACAATGATTTTCTTTGAATGTTTACACAAACATAGGCTATAGCCATTGTCATAGCTATGGCCATTGGCGACCAAACATTTGAGTCAGGCGACTAAAATTTTGCTTTTTAAAATATGTTTCAAACATGCCCAAACTATATAGGCTTAGATTCTCGTGTCTCAAACCAGTATGTGTAAGTGGCTTGGAAAGCGTGCTCTTTCAAACAAAGATTGCAACCTATATCAACAGATGTGAGTATATCTTTGTTTTCGACACCGTGGGTTGGCCTGCCAAAGAAAAATTTCTTTAATTTGGGATGAAATAAATAAAAAAGATCTTCATTCATGTACTTGAACCCAAATCTGTTCAGTGAGAAAGTGGATCTTCTGTTAGCAGAGTGGACAGAATACAAACTTTTGTTTCCTTCACTGATTTTGAATCAGATGCTGGAGAAAATTCATATAGAAAAGTGTTCAGCAAGATTCCCCAATTTACTCTAGATTCTCACATTTCGTTCTGTTCTACCAGTGAGCACAGTTTCATGTGTGAGGGGCTTTAGCTGTCATAACAGACCCAAGACGGCTTACAGGAACTCGCTCAAGACTGAGACACTGGATGATTTGCTCAGAATTTCTGTAAATGGACACTCCCTGTCAAGAGTTTGACCCAACAGCTGTGATTGACAAGTGGTACATCAGTGCAGAAAGGCAGCGATACACAAAAACATAAAGTGCTAAAGTACATACATTTTAAAAATTGTTCATATTTTTCATAATCATGAATATAAAATACTGGTGACCAAAAATTTTGTCTAGCTAGTGTGTTCAGACTTGAAATTTCATGACCTGAACTAAACAATTAGAAAAAAATACTTTACACTAGCTACTACAAAAAAGTACACACTGCCTGGATAAGTTAGTAGGTATACATTTTGTTCACTTGGATTGAAAGGGGGCAAATAAAACTACTGAAGGCAGAAATACCATAATTGCAGTGGTATCGGCCGACGATGTTGAAGCAAGCAAGCTATAGTTGCTGACTGGTAAGTTAACAGCCGTAGATCATAGTTACTTCTAGTGATGTTTCTCAGGGAGAAATATGCCTGTATGTGAGTTGAGCCTTTAGACTGTCACAGCAATACTGTGTGAAATAGATGAGTCGAGAAAATATTTTCTAAATTTTGAATTAAATAGTCTTAATATAAATGGCTGACTTTTTTTTCTAATATTATTCATATGTGCTTCGTATTTAAAAAAAATAAAAACCAAAATGTAGACGCGTTTGACCCATATAAAGATACAACAAAATAAAAATATTTCCTTTTAAATACTTAAGTTAAAATTACAAATTTTACATAAAAAATCCATGTATGAGTCGGTGTATGGATTAAGTATGGTACAGAATTTATGTTTTTTGAGCTATAGCCTACCTATGCAGAGTTTCTTGCTTAATCTGTAAGGGAACGGTGTGATTATCTATGTACATCCACAAAAGCCTAGAACGATGAAAAAGTGTCTACATCCTATCACTAAAAATAAGATACATGCAATTCAGTGGCATATTCTCTGGGTATGCTAGTCCTGCGCCGCATATCCATAATTATTTGCAAAAGATGTATACTTATAAGATCAATATTTGTTAATTTTCCGATGTATGGTATTTTGAATCAGACTTCTTCCATGTGCTCTTACCTAACAGCAAACTCCAAAGGCTTGCTGTTTGAGAAACACAAGTTAGCTTTCACTTCAAGACAGAGGTCCTAATGACCTTGTCCAATTTATATGTGAAAGCCAACCCTCCTCTCCCGAAACTCCAAACATAGGTCAATCAACTGAGGGTTTTACCACCAAAGGCTTGCTATTCTCGAACAGCATGCAAGACGGCACTTGTGCCAAAATTGAAAAACAAATCTAGCTATTAATTATTATTATGATTAATTATTATAGCCTAACACAATTAAAGTAAAATTATATTAAATCAATCCATGTATATGTAAAAAAAAACACGCTAATACTTGCAACAATCATTTCAACACAGTTTTCTTAAATAATTGCAGTGCAATACCTTTGCGTTATAGAATAATTTATCTACATGTATTTGGCAACATGATTTCCATCCCCCAGCAGTTTAGAGTAGTAGAGGTATTCTTTTATTTTGAACTGAAGTAATTAATTAGTGCTCGTGGTTCTCTGGTGTGTAGTAGGCCTTTTTGGAATTTCGGTCGCGCTTTCTAGTTTTATAATTATTTATTTTAACCTAGATTGTTGTCTATGCTTTTGTGATTTAATATCTTTGTATGGTAAACAAAGCAATTAATTATATTTTAAGGAAACTTGTATATTGATATTATTGCAATATGAATGAAGTGGTGCTAAACTGTCCAGTGGAGGATTTATAAAATCACTCATTTAGTAGATCTTATAGTGAAAAACTTAAAAAAAAAATATAAAAAAAAGTAGGCCATGTCCATCTCTTCCACTACTCGTAACAGAACATAAAGACAAAAAGTGTGAATATGTTAGACATTTTAATATTTCAAACTGTGATAAAACAAAGTGGTTGACATATAGTTCTAAATTTAATAAATTATTTTGTTGGTCTTGTTTGCTTTTTTCTAACGAATGTACTGTGTGGACAAAGAAGGGTTTTGAGAAATTAAATGTTTTAACAAAATCTCTCATAAAACATGAACGGTCAAAGAAATATATTAGTGCTCACCTTAAGCAAAAAACTTTTGGTAGGACACGTATTGATTTACAGTTGAACAAACAATTAATGATTAACGTGTCTAAATATAATGAATAAGTTTGAAAAAACAGACAGATACTTGAGCGACTCATTGATGCCGTTTGCTTTTTAGCTAAATAAGAGCTGCCATTTCTTGGTTATGATGAATCAGAAGATTCTTTAAACAAAGGAAATTATAGGGAACTCCTAGATTATGTTAGTGAATATGACTCATTACTTGCAGACCATTTAAATAGTTCAACTGTATTTAGAGGTACATTCCCTCAAATTCAAAACGATTTTAATCAATCTATTAAAAGTGTATTGAGTGAGACAATCCTTGAAGAATTGTTCAAAACACAGTTTGTGACAATATTGTTGGATGAAATAACGGATGTCAGCAACATATCACAACTATCACCAATTGTTCGCTATGTAGATGAAAGTGGTAATGTGCAAGAACGCTTTCTGCACTTTGCTGACGTTGTAGGCATAGGGATACATAATTTGGTCTGGTAACTTTTCAAAGCCGTCAGCTCTCAATCAGCACCAAAGAAGTCATGGGGCTACTGTAGTGATATTAACAGACATTCTTCTAAGACAGGTGCACCATCTAGCAGAAAAGGTAAGAATCCTTACAGACAATTTAATTACAGTTAGAAAAAAAAAGTTACTTATGGCTTATAAATTAAACTAAGTCATGGGGGGAAGGAAGGAGAGAATCTGGCATGTGGGTGGGAGAGGGGGTTGAGAATCTTGACCCTACCTCTTTAATTTCACTCTGTTGAACATGAAAAATAACATATAATTAGCCAATATTTCATATTTTTCGTGAGAAGGGATCACCAAAGTTTTCTTGTGAATATTATAGAACAGCATACCTGTTAAATTTATCAGAATACGCCACTGATGAAATTGATAAAAATAACTCTAAAACCTACCTTTACTTAAATTTCCAATGAGAATATTTCGAACTTGTCCACATTTTACCCCTGTGGGCTTGTAAACACAGACGATACCCTTTAATAAGTTCCACACTACTGGAGCTTCTGAAATAACTACCATACTAATTCATTAATTACAAAATTATACAACACTTTTATTATAGTATATTTTTCAACGTTATAAAATAAACGTAATATACAAAAAATATTTACTACTTTTATGATTTTTAAAAGATTGTTTTTATTTTGCAAGAGCACCAACACAAGAATGGTAGCCCATATGACTTCCCTGAAATCAAATTACCTAAAAGACTTCAAATTTGGGTTTTATGTTAAGAAAATGTATACATTATTTATAGATAAAAAAATTGTAAGGAAGTGTGTAATCACATTTTAATAAATACTGCCTGATACCAGACACAAAATAAATAATCAATATGACATTTTATTTTGTCAATTAATTTCTTATCGAGGGAACTGGAAGTCATTTGTTTTATTTATATTTAGCCGGTTTTTGCATGATTTCAGTGCAGATTTTACGTCGTACATTACGAGGTAAGATGTATTATAAATTATTTTCTCTGAATCTAATACAGCTACTTAAAGTTTTTGACAATTCATTGGCAATGGCAATGACGGAAAGTGTATACATTTGACATTTTTCTGATATCGGAAACAATTCTTCTTGTGAGCATTATATGAACTATTTAGATATATGCATTGTAGTTCCTAGTTTCAAAAATAGAATGCATTATTAAGTTTTCTGTAATATGGTAAGCCAAGACCATATAAAATACTCAGACCTTAATGCATAATAAAAATGGAAGGCCGTAAAGGTCGTCAGAAAACAAAATACTGTTTGCCCTTGAGTATATATAATATATAATAATATACTCAATAGTTATTATTATATACTTATTTATATATTTATTATATTACATAATATATTATATACTCTCTAATAATATATTTATATATTATATATACACACTCAATGGTTATGCTGTAACAAACTTGTTTGCGTTCTTTAAATGCATACTCTTGATGCATTTAAATTTAAAATAGTGGAAATTTATATGATTTTTTTTACAATAATAAAGTTATTCTAACCAATCACAATTACATAAGATAATGTTGAATGTTTTAAAAACGAGGTGGCCTAATGGCTAGATAATTTTATAATAAAGGAAATTGATAAACTAAAGAAAAAGGAAAAATAAACTACTAAGAGTAAATTTGATGAAGAAAGCCCACCTAGGTAAAGAGGAAAAATGTGTGAAGAGTACAATGCACAAAGGTGACATCTTCTTCCTTTCTTCTGTCTTCTATAGTAGAAGTAGTTACACACACATTTTAACACAAATATAATAATATTTCGGCATTGTTGCCTTTATCAAACACAAAGAAGAAGAAAGTACATATAACACAAACAATGGATTACTCTATTTTTGATAATGATGAAAATTCAGTCATAATACCAGATCGATAGAAGGAATGTAATTAAATAAAGCGCACCTACTCTATAAAGCATTATCAATACTAAATACGGCATCGTCAATAGATTTAACTCAGTTTATTAATCAAAACACATATGACCTATTGGCAAAAAATAAAAATATATCCTAAGTACTACCTGCTAGTTTGCAAGGATTTGATGCCTACTTGCTGAATTTTAATTGCTTACGCTTCACTTTCTCACCAAGTCCATGATCACAGGAGTCCTTCCTTTTCCCGATAAGCTTTTTAGACAATTTTTTCACGAAATTTTTTACTAGTACTTTCAGAGACTCACCACACCTGCATAGTTTTTCAAGATCACTAGCACAGATCTCACAAATCTGAATCCTCAATGTTACGATTGCATTTCACTGATTATTTAGTTTCAGAAATTCAGGTTCATATTCACTGCTGAGCAAAGTTTGAAATAACGCGTAAATATTTAAACACGAGGTAGTCACAAAGGGAGAAGGACATTTCAGCCCACCACGATCAAGTTCGGTGAAATATGAAAAAACTTCTTTATCACAAACCAACTGCATTTCTTCATTGGACTGTAACATTAACCTACATTCACCACAGTTTCCATTTGTATTCAATTTTTCAATCATTTTCTTGCTGGTGTAACTTGCAATATATACCAGAATTTTCTGTATTTTTGGGATGAACTGGAACTTGAGACATGTCATATATTGTAGGTTCTAGATACTCCAGATTATTTGCTACAGTTTCCTTGCTACTTTTTTGAACTGTCGTAGTAAAAGCATTCAATTGTATTTCTCCAAAATTAGCTGATTTGAGTTTTAGTACACTCAATACCTTCAGTTTCCTTTCAGATTCAAGAACCTGTTCTGCGGAGACATTATAGTTTCAGCCACTCAGTCTTCTATAGGCACCAAATCTTCTTTCTAAACTGTCATTCTGTAATTTGGCAGTCAGAATGTAGGCCCAGCCATACGTCTTAAATACATATTTGCATAACTCAACTACTGATCGAATAGTGTAGGTCATATCAATGTACGTATCATTAGTAAGTTCTCTTTCTATGTCTGATAAGTGTCAGTTATCTAAATAAGTTTGTAAATTTTGAGGGAACACCAGTTTTGATTCATTCATGATAGTAATTGGAGTAGTATCAACATTTCTGGTGTATTTCCCCTTCATTGGGTGTTTAACATTACTAATTGTCCATCACTTGGCAAATAATTTTAAAAATTGGCCATCACTGACATCAATACTTTGGTGTTTCAATGTTTCAAGAGCCACTATATTCTTTAAATCAGAAATATTAACAGCTAAGGAGACATTCTGTCGTTCTATAGATGAAGGGTATAGAGAGCTTTTCTAGATAAACTTGGTGCAAGTTTTAACACTATATATTTTTCTGACTGAAATAAATCTCTAAGATCTGAAAATTTTGCCTTGGTTGTTGTATATTCACACACACTTCTTTTGCCTTCATCAGTATTTGACAGAGTATCTAAAATAAAAAAAACACCTGTTCCACATTTGGTATAGTAAAGGTCTCATTACACCTGTTCTACCCGGAATTACGGATGCACTTCAGAATATGAACACTGTCAAACATAAGCAAATTTGGCCTTGAAGGACTAGCTGGATTTGGTATACAATTTTTATGACTACCACCGCACAATAGTTCAAACAACTTTCTATTTATTGTCAGAAACTACATACAACATGAAACCCAAGTTCATTCATCACATACCATATTTAAATCGTGAGGTTATATAATGTATCAGCTTGTAGACATTTTACTGGAAAAAGACCAATTACATTTTTGTTTTGTGAATGCAAAGACGAAGACATAAATACTTGCATAGTCGTGGCTGCATCTAAATATACACCGTTTTATGCCATTCCCATTCCATATCTTTCCTCCTTTGTATGTTAGTTTATTATTAAGATAAATTTCATCTAGCATAACAGATATCACTCTGTATTGACTCTGAAGAAACTTAAGCTTTTTCTTTCAAAAATGATTTATGTGAAGAGCTTACACCTGCGCTAATGGGGACAATTTTACCTAAGAAATGTTTCAAATAAACATGATGTGGCAAATTCAAAACATTTGTCTCTCTTATTAATTGGTGTGCACCAGAAAACGAATAAGATATAGTTGCAGTCCATATCAACATTTATGGGGAATATCTTATTTGTTTCACAAGTGACAGCTCCAATTGTCCCAGAGCAAATTTTATTTTAATAATATTTCCTGCATCAAAACGATTTGAATTTAATGCTTATTTGAAGAAATATATTAGAAGTTTAGCCCTATCACCAATATCAAAGATCTCATCACTATAACTCTGAAGATGAGTTAGCAAATTGTATAATTTAGTCCATCTATCACACTTATCATCTTGGCTTTCTGATTCCAAAATACTTTTGAAGCTTTCTGTAGGTAAACACATGATTTAATAGAAACCTTTAACGCCCAAAGCATTAGTAATATTAAAACTTACAGTAAGGGATGGAAAGTCAGTCGATGTCTTGTCGTTTACTTTAATAGAAAGCACATCGGCTTCACTCATTACCAAAATATATGGTTTATTGTCTCGTTTTATAACTTCACTTTTAACATTTTCAAAACTAGAAATGATGTCTTTGTTACACCATTCTCTAAAATTCTTTTATTTTCTAATGAACTAACTTTCTGCACGAACGGCTGAATATTTTCTATCCTTAGAGACCTTCACATTGAGATATGAAGGTTGACTTGGAAATATACTGGAGTAGGCATCATCCCGAAGTTTTGGTTTTTTACGGGGACAGTTATTGATTCACCATTAGCCACAGGAAATATATCCTCTCTAATGATAAATTTGTCCACAAAATGTTTGATACTTATGAATGTATTATCGGTCACTACAAATTTATCACGATGGATACATTTAATAAACTTCTCTCAGAACTCTATCTTTAGGGAATCTATATGCTGAAGTATTTATAGCACCGTAACTGGATTTACATCCAGGTACACAACACGACCGACCCATTATAACAGTTAATACCACTTTTAAAACATGGGGAAAGAAGATTTGAACACACAAACTACACTAACTTAACAAAACTGACAAGGCAGAAACTATAAAGTTTACCGGGTACAGCCACGTGCTTCTAATAAGAACCAACCGATATCGACGCCATTTCGACTACAAGCGGTAGTTGCATTATGGTCTG
Organism: Timema shepardi; assembly: GCA_902151425.1. Taxonomy (NCBI): domain Eukaryota; kingdom Metazoa; phylum Arthropoda; class Insecta; order Phasmatodea; family Timematidae; genus Timema; species Timema shepardi. The sequence goes on along the minus strand of CABFVX010000691.1, from coordinate 119,042 downwards.
AGTATTGTAAATGGTCTTGGGTAAGTGCATATTCTAGAAGAATTAAATTGATTTGATTGAAAAACTGTAACAGTAGATTACTCTTCATATGTTTAGGAGGGAAATTTAAACCATTTTGTAATATTATTTTATGTTTAAGCATTTCATACTCTGCGAGGGAATTGGATGTGTATTTGACGTGGAGTGAATGCCGTCTACACACCGCGGTGCTTAGGTCGGTCTTAGAGGCGTTAGGCCAATGAAAAATGTTACGCATGTAGCACTAAAATCGCATTCCCATCACACTCTCCACAAGTTCAACGTTGCAATAGCGCAAGCACTTGAATTAGAAAACTAATGCATTGAAATTGAACAACACAGCATTTACAAATAAAAGAGTCGCTGACACTCTTTTTAAATAACAAACAGTCACTATATTTAATGGGTTAGTACACTGAGGTGGGTTCACAGGTTGGTGCGCTGCAATTTCCTCCTACAGGGTATCTGGGACTTTACTTGGCCTCAGGTGGGAAGAGTTCTCTCCGGTACTCACTACCGTCAATGTCCCTTACTGTGCATTAGCGTGGTTCTGGGAGTATTATGATTACTTCACTTTAAGTTTCCAGTGCTCTTTCCACTACATGAATATCGGTTGATCAGTTTGAAGGAGTTTTCTTTCTCTCGCAGAATCGTCATGGTGAGATTTTGAAGCAATCTTAAGTTTTTCCATTTTAATTCTGAAATTGTCATCCAGATCTTTTGGTGTTAGAAGCTCTATCAAGAACTTTGGTCTGAAGCATTCGACCCATGAGTAACTGATTTGGTGGATAATCAAGTTCTGAGACAGGTGTGGATCGATACTCCTGCAAGGCTTGATGAAGATATCCTCCTGAATGTTCTAATATTTTTAATCATCTTTTTTGCAATGCAAATTTCTTGTTCTAATAACCCGTTTGACTTTGGATAGATGGGACTTGAGGTTATTATTGTGAAACCCAAAGCTGTGTAAAAAAGATTTAAACTCCCTGCCATCAAAGGGTTGTTGTCACATCTAACTACTTCAGGTATGCGAAGTGTACTGAAGGTTACTGTTAATTTATATATAACTTATTTGGAAGTTTTTACTCGCATTGGTGTGATATCCAACCATCTGGAAAAGTAATATTCAATCACAAGGTATATTCGACCCTTTTATCCCCCAATACCCATTCATAACCTTTGAAACGGGAAACTAAGTACATCAGAGCTGATTAGAGGTTCCTTCACATTACAATTTTTAAAAGTTTAACAGGCAGACCCTCACGTGTTTAGCTACTGGTTGAGATATTTTTGGCCAGTTCATAATGGCTCTTACTCGGGATACAGTTTTGTTTATTCTCAAGTGGGTTAGTGAGTGAACCCTGTTGATCATTTCACTTCTTGAGAAAATTGGCTCTTGAAACTCATATAATTGGCTTAGAATTATTTCCAGATGCTCTAAAATTCTCTCCCACAAGGTTGAAATTTTCTCTCAAAGAAGGCTGGGGGGTGATATCACACTCCCGGAAGATGGGACTCCAATCCACCCCATTTGGAAAATATACTTGGGTGGCCTTGAATGGACTATAGTTTTATTAAAAAACAAAAAATAGTATAATAGTATTGACTAGCCTATCAACATTGTTTGTAAACGCTATCATACACATATGTTTTTATATAAATGTTAGTAGCTCATTGAACGTTTTGAGGAATATATTTTCTTGATGCGTGTATTCTTACTTTTTACAGGAATCTTATTCTGTCCTTTTCGGGTTTTATCAATGGCATCTGAAAAGCTTGGAAGTATTTCTGAAGTGGAGATTGATCCTGAAGGCACTTTTAAATATATTCTAATCAAAGTGTACAGTGAACCTAAATCATCAGCTGCAGAACCAGCTAAGACCATTGTTCGAGGTTTCAAATCAGGGGCATTTCACGGTAGGATACTTCACTTTTATTCATCAGGCTGCATTTTTACTAATTCCTTGAATTATTATTTTAACTGTACTTAGCACGGATCAGGTTGGATCCAGAAGATTTAAAAAAAACTTTTTATTATTTGCTTTAAAAAACGTTATAGCTTCTGAATAGCTATGACAGTATTTATGAGTTTAAACCATAAGAAGTAAAAATTATAAGTTTTATTTTACTTTTAAAATATTAAACTTGATTTACATCAATATTTAACATCTTAATTGAAAAAATAAATAAAAAAGTTTGAAATCTGTATGGATCTACCCTAGATACTTTATTGAAAATAAGAATGCTTTTTTACGTTACGGATCTGGATCGAATGTTGTCCCCATTCCCCTAATAACTTTTGAACTAATTGAAGTGTTCCTATCAAACTTTGTACATACAAAGGACACCTCCGGTGTATAATCTTGAACATCCCTCGGCTGACTGTTCAGAAACTAAGGGTATCCAAAGTTAAACAAAACAAATTGCCAAACCACTTTTGGCATGTTTTGTGATCGTGAAGTAACATACAAGTATCGCTCCCTTTATCTATCAAACTAGAACACATGCTGTCAATGACAGGGGTAATAGATTTAGGAATAAATTAAAAACTTTTTCAGGCTCAAATTTTACTGTAAGAGTTACAGTGTTGTAATAGAGTAAATAAATTATGTGTGGAAGAATTCTCTGACTCGAATTAGTTCTAGAAAGATGGTTTCCAAACATAAGAGTAGGTCGTAGTTGCGACGCGTTGTTCAAGTGTTTTGATTACTAAACTCTTAATCGGCACATGTCTCAAAATTAGGGTAAAACAGATTACTTAAGACAGTTTGAGCGAGGAGAGGGGATCTTTTGATTACCTCTTGTCGGTCTGGGCGTGTTGTCTATGGACTTTTGAGTCATCGGGGACATGTGTCCGTGACTTATAGGACGTCGGGCTAGCATTGACTCTACGTCAGATGTAGTGACTCACGGGTTTGAGTCTCGGTGATAGGAGTTGTCTTGTGTTTCCTAATAGAAATACGAGATGGACTTGTATGTGAACCGCTGTCAAGGGGGGGCTCTCTCTACTAGTTGATCGGTTACGCGGTTAGGACAGTATCCAAGCTATGTCAAAGGGACGCGGATGAAATTCAACTCGACGACGAGAATGCTGCACCTCTTTTAAATCAAACTTTGTACCTCAAGCATCACATGTAACTTTGTTAAAGTAAACACCTCCTTTACAAGGTCTGCCAACGCCTCCGTTATTCCAAACTCTCCCGAACACCAACTCCCGACCGTTACATTACCATCACTCTAATATGTGGCAACCCAAATTAAATTAGAGCTATTTATTTTAATGAATCTAAACATCAACGTTGATGGTTTATTCTTGTTGGCCCATCATTTTCTTTCCCTGGTCCAGAGACATGGTGGGTCTCTTTGTCTCTACCCTTGTCACATATCTGACAGTTTAAAAAAAAACTTATTAGACTTGTTATATTTTTTGTGGTACAGTGTAAGATTTATAAAAGATAGAAAATACCCCCCCTTTTTTTTGCAAATTTTTACAAAATGTAGGTATTTTGTTATAATTATTATTTATTGCCGTGGACGTCTTACTACCTGTTCATGCTATACGCATAAGGTATTAGCTAAGCTAATGAGTTAGGGATGAAGAAGGTTGAATTTAAAGGAAGTGTACCTGGATTTTCCTGTTGGAATATTGGGAAACCATTTAGGAAAATCACCATCAATGCATCCAACTGGGATTCGAACCCTGATCTCCCCGTCATCGGAAGTCTAGTCTATTGCTAGAGTGACGCCTTAGATCAGAGGTCGGCAAACCTTTTTGACATCGTGGGCCGTATGAGATTAAAAAAAATTGATGGGTTTAGAAAAAAATATCAAGCCCAATATTTCAACTTTATATTTATATTACAATAATTAGCTATAGTCTATTTTTATGAACACAATTGTTTGTTTGATAAATCTTGTACGGGCCAGATAAAGTCAGTCAGTGGGCCAGATCCGACCTGCGGGCCGTCGATTACTGCCTTTAATTATGCGGCCACCGAAGAGGGTATTTTGACATTATTTTATCAGTATTAACAATATATTGATGATTTAAAACTAGTTATTTATACATATACTAGATATACACACATTGAGCCTCTGGGCTACATCCATCGTGACCCAGTAGCGGGAAGATTAGCCAGTACTAACGTACCTTTGCCCAGGGGACGGCCGAATATACTAATCGTACATCCTTTTCCGTGGAGGCTCCCTCAAGGCCGAGTGAACTGACAACTACACCACGGGGCGGGTAATTAGTTAGTGATATTATGTCTGTATAATTTACTTGATGATATAACATTGATTGTGGAGCTTATTGACCCCAAGAAGAGGAGAGAGGGGAAGGACTTTGTGAAGCGTCTTCCGTAGTTACAGCATTAATATGTGTACTTCCTTCACATCTGACAAGACGTGTATTAATCACAACTTGCGAATGTGTGGAATGCCGGCCAGGCCTCCACCGTGGTTTGGATCCCACGTTAAACTGTAGGTCCTCCTTTTCATCTCACAATCACCCTACCATTACACATTAGCGTAAGTGCGTATAACCCGAAAGGGTAGTAAGTCGAGGGGCTAATAATAATAATAATAATAATAATAATAATAATAATAATAATAATAATATATGTAAAAGGTGAAGTGAAATAACTGCTATTGCTAGGCGGCTTTGGCCCGGTAGTCATGCTCAAGACAAGTGACGGCCGGTGGATATCGTTTGGGGATGCTCTTTCCAAACGGCCGGCTCACCTGTACCAGGCGCCTAAGAATGTTGATTGGCTAATAGCGAGACAAGAGGGTTGTAACGTCTCTCGAATATTCTACTAAACTTGGAACTGCAAGGACCACATACAGTTGATAACGGGTGGTTTTTGATAAAATATGGCTCGTGGGGCAGTTTGACACAGTCTGGCTCATGGGGCAGTTCGACACAGTCTAGCTCGTGGGGCACTTTGACGCAATCTAGGCCATTACCGTCTCTTTGGTGCATTTGAACTTTCGTTTGTATAGGAGGAATGCACAAAATAAATTGCATTTGAACGTGAGAGGGAATGATTTCAATCTAAGCTTACAGCTCTTTGGTTTTGCTATCGACTCTGGGACAGCTAACATTGGTAGCCGTAAGGGGCTCATTGTAATTCCCATATCATTAAGGAGACTTATGCAATATTTTCTTACATAATTCAATATTGAACTCAGTACAAGTCAACTCACAAGGTGGACGATCAACTATCATGGCGACTATTGACGAAAGAAGAAAATATCGTGGAAATTTGAACAGTTATTTCATCTGCTCCGGTGGACACATGGTCTAAGGCGTCACTCTTGCAATAGACAGGACTGCCGATGACAGGATTCGAATCACGGTCGGGGGATGGTGTTTCCTAAATTGTTTTCCACTATCCCTCAAGAAAATGCGGGTACACTTATTCCAAATTCATCCTTACTCATTTATAACACTCTTGTAATTAGTACATAGGCGTAACTTATAACCCAAATGATGCGGTGCTAATAATAATATAAAAAAAGTGGTTTTCTTTTCTTTTAAAACAAAAGTAAAATGAAAATATCTTTGCTGTCTTAAATAACATTTTGATGGAAGAGGTGTTTAGGAAAATGCATTTTATAGATACATTTACGATTAAAAAAATATACAGACTTGTTTCAAGATACTTACGTTTTTCAATTTATACATATATTGTACTAACCATTTTCTAAATACATTTTTCTCGGTCACCTTTTCTCATGACAGGAATTAAAACAATGACCGTGTGAATACACGTCTTAATATTTCGTAGTAACTATCATTTTAATGTTCATTTATTTGGGGTATTGAATGTGCGCTTTTTGAAACGACTGATTATATCAGCAGACGACTTATAAACCAACTCATATCTAGAACTAACACAACAACCAACACCATGCAATTAATTCAACATTGTGAAAGGGGAAACTCACAACATGACCATTGACACATTTTCTGGCCATACCAGGAATCGAACCCGGTATCGTTAGCTTAGTAGACAGGTACGCCATCGACTGAGCTAAGGTGTTGGACATTAAAGCTATAATTATTTGATTATACCAAACTTTTCACGAAAAAATCCTCCATATAATTATGGGACACTAAAAAGAATATTAGGTAAAAGTTAGAGGCGATAAATTTGACACTGCACTTATAGTGATCTTTAAATAACTCGTAACTCGCGTAAAGGATGAATTATGACCCCAAGGGGATTCGAAACATATCATCTCAATGAAGGCAGGCCATTGTTTAAACACAATTCATCGACGATCATGACTATTACTGAGGCCGCCTACCTTTTAGATACTTCTTCTTCTTCTTCTTCTCCTCGTTATTCCGTTCCCAGGTAGCCTGTCAGTTGAAGCAGCGTCATTCTCCACTCGTCACTATCTCGAAAGATTATAGTCTCACTCAGCTCTTGTACGGCTGGTATGTTATTTCCCCCGAACGGGTAGTAAGACGTGGTGCTAACAATAATAATAATAATAATAATAATAATAATAATAATAATAATAATGTTATTTCCCCGCATAATTTCCCCCACGCCATCTCTCCACCTCTTCCTAGGTCACAGATAAATAATATACCCAGACACACAACCTCCGTGTTAAAATGGTTGCGCTCCTTTCGCCAGCTTGAATCCTTCACCACTAGGATCGCTGGTGTTAGTCCTATCATCACCCAGCAGTGACACTAGCGAAGCCCAGTGTTGAAGGACTCAAGCTGGCGAAAGGAGCGCAGAGAAACCCCCGTAAGGTTGAGAGTTTGTTTCTTACTTGTCTGTGTCCTACCAACTAGTCTAGTTCCCTCAGACCTTCAGTACTATCAACTTCTTGCGGATCTATTTTCATCCATCCTCTCAACATACCTAAGTCCTCTAAAACTGTAAAACGTCTATTCTCCTCAACACACCTGTGGTACCAACTTCCTCCCTTATTCTATAATTTCTGATTCTGTCCCACCTTTTCACATTCATTATCCATCACAGAGTCCTCATTTCAGCTGCCTGGATCCTGCTCCTATCTACCAAGGTATTTGAACCACGTGACGGCTACATAAGTTAATATTGTACCCACAAACTATTAAAAATATTAACCTTGGCTTCATTTGGTACACTTTTGTTTTTTAGAATTAAATACAATATTTTCGCCTATGGCTACTATGATTAAAAATCTACTCGGTTGTTAATTCTTGTGTTTCGTTAAAAATCGTAGTCGATTAAATTTTACATAATAAGTAGTCTAGGGGTAAGGTGTCAGACTTCTGTGCTGGGCTTTGGGGTTCATTACTCGGCCCCGGCACAGATTTTTCTGATTGCCAAACCCTTCATTCACCTCTGACGAGACGTGTATTAATCACAGCTCGTGAATGTGAGGAATGCCAGGCCTCCACCGTGGTCCGGATCCCATTTTACACTGTAGGTCCTCCATTTAATCTCAAAATCACCCTACCATTACACATTCGTTAGCGTAAGTGCGTGTAACCCGAACGGGTAGTAAAATGCAGTGCTAATAATAATAATAATAATAATAATAATAATAATAATAATAATAATAATAATAATAACAATAACAACAACACCAATACCCCCAGCCTTTACTGTAGAAAAGGGAAATTCCGATTCCACTATTTATATATTTTTGGCCATTCCGGGAACGGAATATGGGACCTCTGGCTAAATAATCAGACGTGTCACCGACTTAATTAGGGAACCGTACGTTCGATAGGTTGTATTATAATTGTTTTGAAAATAAAGTTGAAAAAATTACAAATTCATCATCTAAATTTCATTTATGTCAATATTATAATGGTGGATGTAAATATTTATCTAATACGCTTCATGTAGTCAGCTCGCAAACGAGCAATACTGACCTAGTGGCCGCCGTTTGTTGGTGAAGATGGTGCCAACTTCTACTGATAAAGGGTGTCATGTGATCAACACAACGAACCCCCCGGCCGTTAATCTCAGTTTACTAGATCGGGGCCGCTACTATTTTTTTGTTCAGTTAAATTAGCCCCTCATTTGTCTTCACGATGCTGTGTTGGATCAGATCCAGATCCGTTGCTTCATAGAAAAATTGGAAGCTCCAGGGATTGAAACCGGGTCCTCTAGAACTATATCCAACAACTCCGACCACTAGACCACAGAGACGGTCATCTCTCTACTAGGAGAGGATTTTTTATTTACACGAATAAAACATTGAATAATACTAATGAAGAATAAATAAAATTATGTATTGGTAATGCACATTACAGTATTTTGAGTATATTATATGTTTTTTTTTAAATTTTCTTTTTTTACATTTTATATCGTTCACATATTGTTTTCTTTGTCTGGTGTATTTTTGACTCATTACAACACATTTTCAGTTTTATCTTTAACATTTTTTTTGGGGGGGGTCACAAATCCACAAACACAAATTAAATTTGCACACGTTAAGTTGACAGTGAATGTAAAATAATAAGATTCATATTATTTTAAGTGGGACGAAGTCACTCTATTTCCAAGGACAATCTTCTAAAAAAGGAAAACAAAAGCATTAAAGTACATATCTTCACAAAGAAGTGTATCTTATCTTATGTGATAGGCTGCTTTAAAGCTTCAAAACGACTAAAAATATCTTCATTTATTTTTAAATGATAGGTTATGATTCTATTAAAATTACTTTATTTGTCTGAGAAAGGCTAGATCCCCCCCCCCCCAGCCTTTTACATTAACCTTCGAGCTGCCCCTGCCTAAGGCTAAGGCCACACGAGCGATTTTTCCCGCTGAGTTGAAGCTGTTTTTGTCGCGAAAAAAATGAAAACCATGAGTTTCAATAGTGGGATGCTACACGAGCGGCAAATATCGCACGACAGAGACACGTCACATGCGGCTTCAAGGTCATGTCGCGTTGGAATGCGCCGGGGTCCATTTTCCTGGCGACATATCCCGCCTCTCTACATGCCACACGTGCGACAAAAACCGAGGGATGTTCTTCCACAAGGGTTGTGCCTCCACGTTCTTCTGTCATTAAAGTGCAGTTACAAACGTTTTGATAATTTTTATACTTCTTTTCCTTAAAGAAAACTGCTATATTTTTTATTGTGAGCTATATTATATATACAACATGAGTGAGCGTTACAATTTAATCAATGCTGTTGCAGCTACACATACATCACACAGCTTGGTTTGGCAATTCATTTTACCTGGTAGGCCTATTATTAATAAGAACGATGTTTGCAAGACTGAGATGTAGAAAATACTGAAGAGGTGTGACAAGCGGTTTTTGTCGCTCTGTATAGCCTCTCTCTCTTTTTTTTAAAATAAATTTTGCAGCTGAGACTAAGCTGCTTTTATCGCTCCGTCTAGCATCCCCTGTTCGACTTTTGCAGCCGCGACATTTGTAGCTTAGGTCTGGGCGGGGAAAATCGCTCGTGTGGCCTTAGCCTAACTGATGTGATTGGTTACTCATTCCATCCTTCTCTGTGTCCAGTGGCTCGATCGCGTTGCAGCGGTTTTAAATAAATTTGTGTACATTCACTCTCAACTTCTGGAAATTTATTTTCACCTTCGGCTATTTCTTTTAAAATTTGTAAATTTGAACAAACTTAGTTTCTTTGAGTACTGTACACCACATACAAATTTTGATCACATTGATATTAAAAATACACAAAAGCGGATTTTTTATCTCTCAAATTTAACATTTTATATACTTATAAACAATTAACATTCAAACAGTAATACATTTTTGACATGCACTTTGTTCCAACATTAACTATATATTTCCAATGTTAACTTTGTTTAATCAAAACACCGGGAATTTCTTGTTTTCACACGACTGTTCAGTTAATATTTAAAACCTGGTCACGTCCATTGAACATAATTACTTTAAATGATACATTATGTTATAATGTATATCTGTTTCTCATTAAAGCTTAGAAAATAAAACTTTCTAACTTCCAGGACGACGAACTTTGTGATATGTTCTGTATTATTAGTTTACATAAATGTGCAGACACGCAAGAGCATATTAATTTTTATGAATGGAAATACATTTGTAAATCAAGCTACAAATTAATATGTTTTATGTTAAAATAATAATTTTTTTACACTAGACAGTATAAATTAATCGGTATTTTAATAACTTTTTATCTCATTTGAGGTTTGTCAATCAACTCGACGTAATCACAAGTATTTTCTTTAAAAAACAAGGCAAAAAGCTCAAATATTCTTTGATTTTAATTATTTTTTAAAAACATCATGATAATGGCCTTAAAATATTAAATAAACTTTTTATTTTTTAAAAAATTTTATTACCTTATAATTAACATTTTGTCAGCAAAAGTTTGAAAAATATCAGAAAAAACGAAACACAATACTTTGCTTTATTTATATTATTACATATTTTACTAAACAATTTAAAAAAAAATAAAAAGTTAACCCAAGCTATTTTTTTCTAATAGTACTTATCATTTCTATATCACATCGTATCTTACTTAATTAGGCGACCATAGGATATAATATAAATTATAATATTTAAAATACTTTTGAGTTTGGGCAACCAGGAATAATGAAACTGAACTTTCTCTTATAAAAATATGAACATTTTTTGTGTGGATATTATTAGTACTTTCAGTGTACCAATAACACAACTATGTAAAGAAATGCGAAACCTAACAAAAAACCTCAACCAATCCAAGCAACAATATTGTATTTCAAAGAAAACAGTATACAAATCAAATTGGGCAAAACACTCACCGAGACGTTAAATAACACAAAAGGTCTCAGGAAGGGCTGTTGCCTATCGCCAAACCCATCTAAAATATATTTATACGAAAAACTAGTAAGATGGGCACAAAAAATGTAGGACTACGGGATTTAGAGTGGAAGATGACAACCTCCATAGTTTATACTTTGCAGATGACCAGATCGTAGTTTGCTGAAGACAAAGATGATTCGATCTATATGATAAGGAAACTTTGAGGAATACGAACTAGCAGGACTTTGAACTTGAGAAAATATTAATATCTTGCTCTGGGTTCAACTGAAACCAACAAACTACTGTTAGAAAGAGGAACCAAACAGAGAGTGGAAAAAAAACAAAACAAATATCTGGGAGTAGCTAACACTAAATAAAAAACTACTACGAAATCAAGAAAAGATTGAATAAAGGCAAGAAATAACTGGGCGTACTAAACTAACTTCTTTGGTCTCGTGAAATAGGAAAATAAACAAATAAATATATTTATGTAGGAGCATCGTCCAGAGTGCAGATAATTCACAGAGCAAGAGGGAGAGAGATGAGCCGGGAAAATAAAGTTATCGGCCACAGAAATTGACTGTTTAAGACATAGTTGCAAGAGATCAAAATTAGAAGTGATTAGAGAAGAAGACATTCAGGAGAAGAATATTTTAGGAAACATGGAGAAGAAACATTTGGTTTGGACATACAAAAGAGAATGGCAGAAAATACTGAAATGGACAAGGCCCGAGAGATGAAAGAGAGGACGACCAAGGAGAGGTTGGTGAAAAGATATCAACAATGTAATTTCTGCAAGAAACATATTAAAAGAGGAATGCTACAACATAGACAAGTGCAGATCGGGAATGGAGAAGCGGTGATAGCTGTAAACAACATCGATTGATATCCCCCCACCTTGCCCTTTTCATGGGACTATTATTTTAATTGTTTTAATTATTTCTAGGTATTGAGTGATACGTAACTTTTAGATGAGATTTGCTTTGCGCCACCTCTCCCTACCCCAATAAAAAAACCCAGCAACATAAAGCATTCATAATACTTAAGTGTGACAATTTGTTTATTTGGGATTCCACGTGTTCTTTTAAATACTCGAAAACAAGTTCGGTCATTTGGACAAAGTTTATAACAAGGCCGTACATCTAATTTAAGGATTTTTGATAGCTAAAAGCAAAATTTGACAAGTATTCGTATGTATAGAGCAGTGTTTTTCAACCGGTGTGCCACGAAGTATCAAGGTGTGCCGTGAGATTTTTTAGGAAAGGTAGAAAAAGGCGAGATAAAAATTGAGACATAAAATAATGTTATTGCAGTAAATTTTAGAAATGCTGTATAGTTTTATTAGAAGGCGGTCAAGAAAGAAAACCAAAACAACGCAAAGCTACAATAGTAAAATTCCAAGAACTTCCGTCCCTGTTCCCAAAATATATCTGCAATGCAATTAAACCACCCCATCTTTAATCCTTGTAAAACCAACGTTTTCAGTCTTCAGTCAGCTGCTGTTCGGATCGTTTGTTATTCCTTGTGAATTTGTATTAATGCATTTTTGTTTGTTATTTATATTTTGTTTGAGTTATTTTGATATTTATATTTTTGTTTTAATTTTTAGAGTTTATTAGATATGGACAAATTTCTAATTAAATACCGTAGTTTAGACGAAGACAATAAGTCAAGTGTGGCCGGCACTAGTTTTAGTAGTATCACACATACTAGTCCAGTTAGTGTTAGTTATAAAAACGTAGCACCCCAATATAATGAAGACTATTTATCCTTCGGCTTCATTTCATCTGAAGAAGAGCAGCCACGTCCTGAAGGTGTCGTTTGTGATGAGAAACTGGCAAACCAAGCTATGATTCTAAGTAAGCTGAAAATACACCTTTGCACAAAGCACTCACATTTATGCGAGACACCAATAGGTTATTTTAAAAGGTTTAAAGCTGATACATCACGCCAGAATGAACATTGGACTAAAATCACCAGTGTTTCTGACAAAGCTCAAGAAGCAAGCTATGCCGTTGCCGAAATCGCGGCAAAAAACATGAAATCTCTAATTTTTTCCTGCATGCTGTACATTTTTTAATAATTTATTTGGCGAGGAATATGAAAAGGAAATTTTGAAAATCCCAATGTCAGATAACACTATAATTCGGCGTAGTAAACATGTCTCGAGACATTGAGTCACAAGTGATATCTACTATTAAAGATGCCGATGTTTTTGCCATTCAGTTCATCAGTTGGATGAGTCAACTGACATCACCGGAGAAGCTCAACTCGTAGAGTTCAGCAGGATTGTGTGTAAGGGAGATATAATTGAACAATTTTTATTTTTCGAACTCCTTCCAGAAACCACAAAAGGCCCAGACTTTTTGATGTTGTCACCCATTATTTTAGTTTTTATGATTTGTCATGGAAACCATACATTAGTATTTGTACGGATGGTGCTTCCTCTATGTCGGGCCATCTGGAAGGATTTATTGCACTGGCCAAGAAAAAGAATCCTGGAATTGTTTTTACACATTGTTTCCTCCATAGAGAGTCCCTAATTTCCAAATCATTAGTATCTGAGTTCCAAAAATTGCTAGGTGAGATGATTAAATTGATGAACCACATCAAGCTTAGGCCATTAAAATCGTGGTGGTTTTCGGCACTGTGTTCTGTCATGGAAGCTGCTCCCACAAAACTCCTATTGCACTCGGAAGTGAGGTGACTATCTCGAGGGCGGATACTTTCAGGGGTCTCTAAATTGAGGAAAGAAGAGTCTGAGATGGCGGACCTGCTTAGTGATGAGACCTGGTGCATTAAAGTTACTTTCTTTGCTGACATCTCTCAAGTCTTAAACGTTCTTAACAAGAGTATGCAGGGAAATAATGAAAATATACTTACTTGTCCATACAAAATTAACACTTTTAAGGAAAAACTAACACTGTGGTGAGCCATAATGAAAAAAGAGAACAAAGTTGGAATGTTTGAGCTGACAAAAAGTTGCAAATTGAACAAAAATTTTATTGATTTAATTTTACAAAGTTTTTCACTCCTGGGTAAACACACCGAAAAGTATTTTCCATCACTTGATGTTTCTTCCTTGGACTGGGTGAGCGATTTGTCTGTGTTAAGTTCTTTAGAGACAACAGAATTAACTATTGCAGAAGAAGATGATCCGACAGAAATAAGAAACGACAGAGGACTGAAACTTAAGCACTCGTCAACAGATTTTTCCTCATTTTGGTTGTTTCTTCGACCTGAGTACTCCATCGTTATAAATAAAGCGATTGAAACACTCCTTCCTTTCTCAACTTAGTATTTGTGTGAAGCTGGTTTCTCTGCTATGAACACAATAAAAAGCAAGAACAGGTCGCGGCTTCAAACACTGGATGAGGACTTGAGATTATGATTGTCAACCATCCGACCTCGGACCAGGGACATCAGGCATCACCAAGCACAGCTTTCCCACTGATATTTTGATGTAAGCATCAATTTATACTCATGTTTATATTTCTAAAAAATCTTACTCTCTTTAAACTTGATATGAATAGAAAACATTATCTTAGCAATACGATTTTTCCGTATATAGCAAACTATTTTAGTAAAAACAGGATTTTTCATTAATTTACTGAGACAAAATATGATTTGTGATAATGATAGAGAGGAAGGAACACTTTTTTGAGGCCACTGGAATACGTCATAGGATTTTTTTTTTATAAATTACGTCTTTTTTCAGTGATATCTCATTGCAATAATTGGAATAGTAAAAATACTAATATAAATGTCAAAAATAAGATTTTTGGAAATCACAACTAACATGAGTAATTTAAAAAAAAATTAGGAATCTCTCTTTTTTTTTAAACTTATAGTTTGCCTTGTTAAATGTGCCGTGAGTTGAAAATGATCGACGACGTCTCGACAATCATAAACAGACCTGAGGCACCTAAAATCTTGATTTGTGATGTTTTATATAAGCCTATTTTCACATTATTCTTTCAAAAATCGAATTTAAGAATGGATTCTTTTGTATATTGAAGAATACAATACAATTTATTATTTTGACTTCGTTACACCTCAACGATGTTGGATTAAAAATATTTTTTGCTTGAAAAAAAAATGCAGTTATACATATGATTTAAAATGAAATTTATTTTAGCACCACTACTTGCGCAGGCTGTACGCATGTGTATTAATTACGCTAATGTGTTAAGGATTAGGCACGTTAATTTTAGATAAGTGTACACGCATTTGCGTGAAAGAGTAGTGAAAAGTCATTTAGGGAAAACCAACGTCTGTTTACCCAACCGGGATTTGAACCCCAACCTCTCTGGTTTCGGCAGTTTAGTGTCTTGCGAGAGTGATGCCTTGGCTTAGACCATGAGGTCATCGAAACATGTAGTTAACCTATTACAATGTTACTAAACTTACCATAGACTTTTCTTATTTTTATATGGTTTGTGTCATTTCACACATTTTAAACTTTTATTTATGGAATTTTATTTTGAAAATGGTTTCTTTCTCTAAATATTTAGCAATACAACAACATGTAAATAGACTGGCATTGGAACCCACACTGGTGGTAGCAAGGTCTAAGGTGTCAGGCTCTCAACAGACTGGGCTACCTGTGATGGGGAAGTTCAAGTTCGAATATCAGGCAGGAGAATTGGTGTGATATTCCTTTCGGCTTCTCCTTATTTCCCCCCTTAAACCGTTGCAATTGAAGTTCCTATAGTTACCCTCTTCATCCATATTTCTTAGAGTAAGCTGCTAATTGACCCTTATGTGAAAACATATGGATTACAAGATCTGGAGGTGAACCGAGATCGTCACCACAAATACCACTCAAAAGGGATTTTTTTAATCTTCATTGTTAAACACACATTCCTGTCAAAGTTTTATTTCATACAAAAAATACAATCCTATTTTTTATGATGCACCTGTATTCACTAGTTAGGCCATTATGTATGTATGTATGTATAGTACTCAACCCGAAAATTGGTTGGATCCTCAACAATTCCAACGCCAGCTGTAATGCCCAGGTAGTACTGAAGAGACGTACTAGGGAAATGAGGAGTAAGGTAGTTTCCCGTTGCTTTCCTCACTGAACCAGAGGGTACTATTGCACATCAGTCTGTAAAGCCACCAAGTGACCCTACAAGCGATACCTTCACTCCATTAATCACAGGGACTGGCTGTATATTGAATGTTATTACTAGTGTTAACTGACCCTACAAGCGACATCTTCACTTCATTCATCACAGGGACTGGCTGTATATTGAATTTTATTACTAGTATTGTTCATACCTCTGCCACTTTCATATATGTCAGAGCCATAAATGAGACTGAGACAGATGAATGAAAGTAATAACTTGCTTTAGCCCATACCAGGAGATATAGGTCATTGTAAAAATTATATATGACCAGAGATATATTGTCTATTTTAGAAAATAAAAATCAACTGCGTCATCAATGAGATGGGAATCCTTGAAATATCATCCATGTTCAATATATAGGTACTGATTCATAATACTATAGTTCGTATAAATATAAATTCGGTTATCCTCAACCACTATCCCTGACACAATACATTGCATTTTAACATTTAAAGCATACTTGTAAAAACACTCCGCCTGTTACTATTTTTAGAACTTATTTAGCGAACGTTTAGAGGTAGTCTGTTATAAGTACAAGCGTATAAAGTCGTGTTAATGGTTAAATCAAGTTCTTTATGAAAAGTGGTGGCGACATTTGGTCCAAACCGTATCGAGGAACAGTTTAAATTTTGACCAATCGTAAACCACACTTGTTCTTATATCACCTAGTTCTAATCGGCTCATTAGTAACTTATGTTGGCTGATACGAATGCAAGTCACTTTTATGAGATGTTAAACTTGTACGGTTTAGTAAACACTGTACACATAATTTTAACAATACAAACTTCCATAAAATATTCTGTAATCGCGACGTTAAAGCCAGGTGTTAAAATGGCACAGTTTAATAGAAGTTTATTTTAAGTTGATGGAGAAATTATATTTCTGCTGCGAGGGTAGGTGATTGGGAGACTATTTTTTATAAAGAAAACATTGAGGTTTTCACTTGTGACTGAAATAGATAATAGTGCTGGATCCATAAAATACGTAAATAAGATATGTGATTAACGTTAATCCAGTGACAGCTCAAGATCAATCTATTATATTCACTCCTTAACACGACCCAATACTCCTAAACTCAGCCTAACATGCATCAACATGTCTCAACGAGGCTTAACATTCCTCAACGGGACCTAACATAACTGAACGCGCCTCAATCCAACCAAAACACAGGTTCGACTTAACCCAACATAATTTTATTAAAGCCCGGTTTCACTGTCTCTTGTTAAGTCTCAGCTAACTTTTATCCATCCATAGTTCATAGCGCATGTGCGAGATGGTATTAAGCCTATCCGTTGGACATCCTTATCCGGATATGATAGAACTGGTCCTAATCGAGGTTACTATTTCATCGACTCTAATCCCGCGTTTTTATTGAGTTTAAGTTTAGGTTAAGCTTGTGTTGAACTTGATTAGGTTGAAGGGATTTGCATTTCTTATATAGGTTGCAAATCTTATGCTGCATGTGGTACACCTCACAAGTGAAGATCCCAATGCCACCTTTGATCTCTACTTCCACAACCGCTATTATATATATATATATATACACTCCGTTTACTGAGAAAGCTAGCAATCTTACCTTGAATGATTACACGATAACCCTATCTGATTAGGAGCTGTTTATAAATTACGCACGTGACCAAACGTGATGAGGGGGGTTGGAGTGGTTAGGGGAGTCAGATAATGCGTGACGTCACATTATTATTAAGCGAATCAAGCAGTGCTCTGTATAAACAAACAACGATCGACTCATTGAACTAGATTGTCGAACTTCGTGAACACTTCGCAAAATCGTGACAATGCGTGACAAGGGGGTAAAAAAATCCCAATATCAACATGACGTAGCCTATGGACATAGTGTGACCAAGCAAGGTAAGATTGCTAGTTTTCAGAGTAAACTGAGGGTTTATACTTATCGTGCGTGGTTCTTCCGACAAGGCATGTAATATAGTAATTTCGCGATTTGAGCAGCGGAAAGTACGCCGGTTGTATCTGGCTCCCCGAGGCTCTCGAGGAATGTCAGAGTTCGGCTCGGGGCCATCTCCCGTGAGGTGTGCCACGCAACGCACGGTGTCACTTGTTCTGCGGGCGTCTCTCGGCGAAGCAGCACAGCACTCGTTGTAGGGTCATATGTTCGCTATCGGCCTTGGTCTTGAAACGCGCCTTGTTCGCCCGCGCCCACTTTGTGTCTTGACCTCCGCCGTTCGTCGTCCTCTCGGACCTCTGACCCCCTCATGTGGGCTCGTTCTCGTCGCACCGGAGGATGACGTCCTCGTCTTCGACGACTCTTTTCTTCCTGGTGCTGCCGGTGCTGCCGCCGTTGCTGCTATCTTTGAGAGGGCAAGGGGGAGGTGTGGTGTTGACCGGGGGTGGCAGACAGACAAGATCGGGGTCCAAGTTGGAGTGCATC
>CABFVX010000691.1:76743-100576 GCA_902151425.1 Timema shepardi | reverse complement strand
TATATATATATATATATATATATATATATATATATATATATGAGATTCAGAGTATTTTGTAGTGAATTTAATGTAAACTAAACTCTAACACTTACTATTGCTCCTAGCTTAAATTTCACTTGCGTATCACTATGTTTAGACTCTGTTCGTGGTTCGTTTGATCAAAAAATAAAAATATTTAAATTTTGTTATCTTTAGTCGCATTTTTAATACTATACTTGTCTTCAAACCACGGTAAAAATTACTTTTTTTTTCTAATTCTTTTAATAATTTTCTTATTTGATTTGGTAAGGAGTAATAAATGACAAAATTAAATCTTCTTTATTTTTATTCCCTTCTCCTTATTCTCCTTATTCTCCTTATTCTCCTTAGTCTTCTAGTTCTATGACGACATGTTTCGGTGTTATTATTGATGTTACACCATTGTCAAGTATTATTTATGATAAATATGATATTCTGTTAAATACACTCGATAAGAAACACCATTTACAGTGTTACCAGTAATAGTATACAGTAAATGAGATAGCATTCACACACATACACTTATTTTTTATAGCAGCGCCATGTGATGGGCAAGAGCGTTAATGGCTGTGATATCTATAGACGATGGAAATTTTGTTAATTTTCAAAGAAGAGGATTTCTAATGTTTAGAAATTTCTTATCTACTAAGCTTATTGGAAATTATGTTCAGTCTGAAAGAATGGTTTTTTTGTAATGTTTAAAAATTTATTGTCTCCTGTGCTTGTTCTAAATAATGTTCAGTATGAAAGAAGGGTTTTTGTAATGTTCAAAAATTTCTTGTCCCCTGTGCTTGTTCTAAATAATGTTCAGTATGAAAGAAGGGTTTTTGTAATGTTCAAAAATTTCTTGTCTCCTGTGCTTGTTCTAAATAATGTTCAGTTTGAAAGAAGGGTGTTTGTAATGTTTAAAAATTTCTTATATACTGTGATGTTCAGTCTGAAAGAAGGTGCTTTGTAATATTTAGAAATTTCTTGTTTACTATCCATATTGTAAATGATGTTCAATTTGAAGAAGAGACCTTATACTTTCCACCTACGTAAACATCACTTGTGTACATAATTCTAACTAAGAGTGAAATAAAACAAGAGGTACAGAGGTAACACATGGACTAAGCCACCCAACTACAGGATTTAAAGTTAAAAGGGCTCAGATATAAGTAGATAAGCAAACTCTAGTCTACTCTATATGATGATTAACCACTTGCCCGACGTACTTTGACGTAGTAAGAGACGTAGATAGCGAAGACGTTCCTGTCTTCGGGCGAGTTGGAGGCGCAGTTGACGGTGGAAGCGAGAGACGCCCCCGCTTTGCTGAACGAGTCTTCCAGGGCGATCCAGTTCTTGGTGGCGCCCTTGGCGGGGCTCATCGTGTATGTCTTGCTGAGGCTCGAACCCGGACCTAGGGGGCACTCTTCCCGGCTGTTGATCAGTGCCACCACGTTCTTGAACTTGCCGTTGGAGAACATACACACGTCCACGTGCTGCACCACGAACACCTGACGAACAAAGAACAGAATGGTCTCACGGATACCTGGAGGACAAAGAACAGAATGGTCTCACGGATACCTGGAGGACAAAGAACAGAATGGTCTCACGGATACCTGGAGGACAAAGAACAGAATGGTCTCACGGATACCTGGAGGACAAAGACAGAATGGTTTCACGGATACCTGGAGGACAAAGACAGAATGGTCTCACGAACATCCGAAGGACATGACATGGAATGGACTCTCCCAGTAAAGTTGCAAGCACACGTATTTGAGCTTGCGTGGTGTTGTATATGTAAACTAACGGATTCAAAAAGCATCACGGGAATACATTTGGGTTCTCGCTGATTAGTTCTCACAAGTGGATCAGTATAGTCCAAAGAAAAAAAAAAGAAATTTATTTATTTATTTATTATTTGAGGTATTTAACGTGCACTTTCTAAACCGCCAGATTATATCATCACACGACTTATAAACTAGCTTAAATTTAGAACAGACACAACATCCAGTCCCTGGCCATTAATTCGTCAGTTTGAAAGAGTAAACCCATATTTCACCAATGATATTTTTTTAGGGGTCATGCCAGTAATCGAACCCGGGACACCTAGCTCAGTAAACAGACACACTACCGACTTAGCTAAGGTGTCGGACATGAAAATTCAACATATTTCAACTAGCGCCTAGCGGATCGCGTGCTGTAATCTTATTAATTCTTTATAGCTCGTTCCCTGACCCACGTTTCTGTTATGCTTTTATTTCTCGACGAGAATGCGAATACTCGGTGAGTTCCGAACCAGGTAACAATATTTCAGCTCTGCACTAATGGACACACTTTCAGATTTCTCGGTTCTACACCCCAAAAGTTATGTTCTTAAGAGCCAAGTAGTGCCAAAATAATTGCATTTTAATATTGGAATGCCCCATATTTATTAAACCCAATCGTAATTCTCTACGTCACTCAAGCACTTTCTGCTCTCTATTCCCGGGGAACGTGTGATTCAATCTTTACATAAGATATTTTCACGAATAGCCTAAGTTATTGACAAATAAAAAATAAAACATAAAAAAATATTTCAGGATACAGCATCAATATTGGCTACGTGCTACAGTACAGTATTTTATTGCTAGATCTGGTAAACGTGCAGAATAAGAGCTAAACATAAAAAAATAAAAATTCTCTCCCGACCGACCACTCCATGACATGTAAATTATATATTTCTTCCTCCCGCGTATTACTACCCATCCGGGCTCCTCTCGTTTAATCACAATAATAGGGTGGATATGAGTAAGATGGAATTTAGAATAAATACACCCACATTAGGTTAGCGGTAGAATGGGAAATCATTTGGGATAAAACACCCTCGTGATTCGAACCCTGTCCTTCCCATCACTGGGAAACCAAACCAGATTATACTTTTTTTTAGCACCACATCTTACTACACGTTCGGGCTAAACGTGTATGTACTAATTAAGTAATGGTTTTATGGATTGAGTAGGCTATATTTATAAGACGTGTACCCACAATTGTGTGGAGGGAGAGTGGAAAACCAGTTTGTAAAAACCACCCTCAATACATCCGACCTAGATTCGAACCTCTAACTCCCCATCATCGGCAGTCTAGTCTATTGCGAGAGTAGTTCATTAGACCACGCGGCCACCGAAGTAGGTCAGATAGGGTGGTGGTATACGTTTTTACCGTCCGGCAAATCCGGCCCCGTTTGAAGGGCCGACCGCAACGAGTCACATTTCTCGCGCCAGTTTGCTTAGTACAGTCGGTAAAGTCAGTTAGAAGTAGTGCTTTCCAAATTGAACAATATTTGTGCTCTTGAAGCTGAAGGGTTAGTGAAAGACCCATTATTACGTAAATATTGAGTTCATCCTTTGTATACTTAATGAAAGTTTTCTGAACACTACCGAATATCGACAAATTCATTTGATGAATTGCTCTCATTACCAAACAACACAACATTGAGGAACGCGATAGGTTCATACAGTATCCCCATGGCTTCTTTGGTGCTGAGTGACAGCTCACAGCTGACAGTTGACGGCTTTGAAAAGTTACCAGACCAAATTATGTATCCCTACGCTGAACCATATGATCTGCAAAAACTTGTGTTTAGAAGCTGTCACTTCTGACAGTAAAAATTTAGGTATATACCTAAATGTTGACTGTCAGGAGTCAGTTATTAACTGTCAGTCAGCACCAAAGAAGCCAAGGGGCTACTGTAGGAAAGATTCGCTATTACATTTAGGTAAGTAGAAAAAATAATCCAATCAGCCTCCAAGTTGAGTACTATACATACAGGAACAAAAGTATTTCTTATTGTCAAAGAAAAAAAAGAAAAGAAAAATTAACCAAAATTGCCTTACTCGAACTCATGTAGATAACCCTGACGAATGCGCAGAGCTACTGATTTGAACAGAATTTGTACAGTCCTGTGGGGAGATAGGAAAGGAAATAATTGACGTTCCTCGATGTATGATGGTAGCAGAAGTTGATGCTGGTTGTTTATAATGTCCTGGGAATAACTGTGGATTTATAAACTGCGATTCAGTTTTCGAATCTTGGTCGTATCTACTGAGGGTGGTTTTCCCTCTCATCCCACGCAAATACGGGTAGATTACCTCTAAAATGCTTCCTTCCACATCCCTGCCCCATTAGAGTAATTATCATATAACCTGAACGGGTAATAAGAAGTAGTGATAGTACTAATAATGAAAATAATAAATAATAATACATTTTTCTATATCGAACATTGGTGACCTAGTGGTCTAGGTGTAAGGTGTCGGACCTCTGTTCTGGGGTCCGGGGTTCAATACTCGGTCCTGGCACAGATTTATCTGATTACCAAACCCTTCCTTCACCTCTGACAAGTTGTGTATTAATCACAACTTGTGAATTTGGGAAATGCCAGGCTTCCACCGTGGTTCGGATTCCACTTTAGACTGTAGCTCCTCCATTTCATCTCACAATCACCCTACCATTACACAGTAGCGTAAGTGCGTATAACCCGAACAGGTAGTAAGACGCGGTGCTAATAATAATAATAATAATAATAATAATAATAATAATAATAATAATAATAATACTAATAATAATAATAATAATAATAATAATATATCGAACATTGTCTTAGAAACAAGGAAACAGCACAAGCGCACAATAGGACCTTTTTCACATCCATAATTGTTTCCAGTATGTGGCCTGGGTCATTTCTTTATTCAAGTAATATATTTTCCACTACCAGCTTGCTAGGTCTGTCGTAGCTTCATATGCCTTATAATCTAAATAAGGACTAGGAGAGAGACAACATCCAGTCCCCAGCCGTTAATTCATCACTTTGAAAGGGTAAACCCCTCATTTCACCAACGATAGGCTTTTTCGACCATGTCAGAAATCGAACCCGGGATCCTTGGTTCAGTAGGCAAACACGCTACCGACTGAGCTAAAGTGTTGGGCCAGTGGGACCTCTTGCATTCCCATGATACCGACCCGCATCGGTGGTCACATGGTCTAGTGCTTATTTGACTGAGTTGATGGTGACACGACAGGGTGATCGGAGTTTGAATCCCGATCGGGTGTACTTAGAACGGTTTTTACTAAATGTTTTTCCACTCTCCTTCAAAGCAAATTATATTACATTTCCTCTAAAATGCTACCTTCCTCATCCCTACTCAATTAGAATAATTAATGTAGGCATATAGTCCGAACGTGCTGAAAGACATAATCCACTATGTTGCATTTGTGAAACCTGCCATGAAAATCTTGACCTTTTTTGTCTATTTTCTTAAGTAATCACTTTACATTACTGTTTCTGGTGTGCCCACCTTCAACTTTGACATCCATTCTGTTACTAATTTGATTGCTTCTACTTCAAGTAGATTAAAGGGCTTCAAGCAGTTGATCGAACTCACGAAGCACTCTGTCATGCAACCAGGTAGAGAGGGAGGAGGCACTATTACAGTCCTGGTTGGCCGGGACGGGACGTCTAAGTTTCTAACAAACAGGTCAGAACTTGACCGCAGGTGGCCGAGTTTGATTAGCTCCAAGGACCTATTTGACGAGGAAGGAAAGGAAATGCGAATTGCACCTTTGTCCCAAGTCCGTTTATGCCATAGGCCGTGTTTTCGTACATAATTATATAGATATAATAATAATAATAATATTTAGCACCACGTCTTACTACCCGTTCGGGTTATACGCTTTAAGTACTAATTATGCTAATGGATTAGGAATTGGGAAGGTTGAATGAGAGGAAGTGAACCAGCGTTTGCGTGGAGGGAGAGTGGAAAACCATTTAGGAAAAACACCCCCCAGTTCACCCGACCTAGATTAGAACCTAGATCTCTCCGTCCTCAGCAGTCGAGCAGCTCAACACGACCAGCGCGTTAGCCAACTACGCCACAGAGGCGGGTTATATAGATATAATTGTACCGAAATAATTATGGAAAATATCACGAAATAATCAGAAAAGTAGCTACCACAAAATCCTCATTCAGTGGGCACGAGGACTAAAAAAAAGTCTAGTTTGATGGTGACATTGAGGTGAGGGTTTAGATCCCTGTTGAATATACTGAGTTTTCTATTTTACCTAAATGGTTTCCGGCTCTCTCTACACGCAATTTCTAGTATTTTGTCCTATAAACTTTTCTTCTTCATCACTGATCCTTTAGAAAAAATAATTTATATGCGTCCTAACCGAATGAATACTTGAGGCCCTTGGCCCTGTCGAGTGCAAGTAGAAAACATATTTTGTGGTATAGTGGGCGGGAGGGTGAAAGGCGTGATGTGGCTTTACAACTGACCAACGTATCCTTCCGTGCCAACAAAAACAGATGGCTCACGGACACCGTAGATGGTGCTCTACCGGACAGATCTTGCGGAAAAATCATACGTTTGAAAATATCAGTTTTCCCGAGAAAGAGGGAAATACTTATGTTAATATTTTTAACACCCCTTCTAAGATAATATTTTGATGTTTGTTACATTTTTTAATTCTTTTGCTATAAATCCGGCAGTTTTCTATTGAAAAAGTCAATTTTATCGATATTTAATCACTGTTAAAATTATAGAGGAGGTGTGTATATACAAAGTGTAACTTAATAAACATGCTTCTATTCTTGAACAAACCGTTTCAGAAAAGAAAATTGTAGAGCAATAAAAATTATTGAATATAACCTTTTTTTCTCCATGGCTCTGCATTTCCACGCCAAATGAAAAGTGCCAATCACTTTAACCTTGGTGGGGAAAAAAAATACTTAGAAAGGCATGAAGAAAACTTTACTTCTATTCCATCTTTAGTTCTAGAGTAATAAAAATATTACAGTCTTTTTAGTTTCCCCATTATTATTATTATTTTATTTTAGTGTATGGCATTACTGACAGGTAGGGACATAATATAGAGTTTTGGTCACTTGTATGTAGACTATTGGCCGCACAGAGCGTTGCCCAGGATACACGAACTGTACTGAGGTTATTTACACGTACCAGCAATGAGATGATGGGATGATTGTAACTATGGAAGAGTGGGTCAGTGGGAGTCAGAAACCTTGCTCAAGACTAATTTACCAATCCCTGCTGACCGTTGGGATAACTCCCCTTAAGAGAAAAGTATCTAAGGTACCAGTTGGGAATCGAGCCTGGGATCTCTAGGTTCGTATTCAAGTGCGCTGACCACTACACCTCGGGACCGGGTAGTTTCTTGGTTAGGTTTGGATGCAAGTGAAAGCTAGTTAAGGTCCTTATTCTTACAGTTTTTATAATAAGGTGGTTTCAGTAGCTACGTTAAGTTTAATTCTCTACACATTCATGGGTTTAATTGACATTTGAACATAAACTTTTTAAATTAAGATCAAAAGTCTTGGTCAAATTCCATAATGCACATGCTATTAAGTATAAAATAATTGTCATAGTTTATTATTATTTTCAGCGCATCTCACTTAACTTATTGTTTATAAGCACATGCAATAATTATCATAATATTTTAGGGATTAGGAAGGTTGGATTTAGAGGAAATGTAGGAGCCTACCCACATTTTCGTGGTGGCAGAGGGGGAAACTATCTAGGTAAAAACGCCCTGCGTATACGCGACAGGAACTCTGACCCCGATGTTTCTATAATCGGTGGTCCACTCTACTGCGAGAGGGACGCCTTAGACTATATGGCCATCGACGCGGATAAAAAAAATGAACGGCCGAAATTACTATGTGTAGTAAATTAAACTAAAAGTAGCTTACTGAAACTATATTTTATTGATTTATACAAAAAAAAAGTGATAAAAGCTGAAAATATTTACCTTAATTAGTTAGTTTAGTTTTAAGGTTTTTATTTAATATTTAAACATCTAACAATAAACATGAATAACACATGAGAAACATAAAGGGACAAATAGTTGACACCAGCCCTGAAGGGCTCTCTAGAACAGACACGACATTGAACATATAACAAGTTTCAAAGTGACATTATATGGCACCCTGGCGGGCTGAAATGTACCGTCAGTAGGTTAGGGGTCCGAAAATTACCTTAATTAGTGTACCCTTATATTACATGTTAAGTGACCCCGATGATCCTACCTTGATTCTTCTGACGGTCTTGCTGCTGTTGTTGTGCACGGCGACGTTGACCAGCAGCGGCTCTCCGTGGCTGTACACCGCCTTCTCGAGGGACGCCTCAAGCTCCACCCGACCGTCGCTTAACAGGAAGGGTTTGTCGACGGAGGCGTGGGGTGGGGGTCCTGCTTGTTCCTCCTCGTCTTCGGCCGGAACGGCGCGCTGAACCACCCTGATGCCCATCCGCACCGTGCTGCGCCTGTGTAACTTCTCGTCAGCTCGCTCCGCTGGAACAGTAGGGTCGACGATGAGAGAGATAATATTGTCATAGCTCGCAGAGTCATACACGTGTATGACTTTTATTTTACTAATTCCGAGTCACGAATGGATGCTCTGATGTTTGTAGAAGAGAAGTACGAGAACAAATTGAATCATGTACCGACACTTTAACTTTTAATTATGATTTGAAGTATTTAACTTGTACTTTCTGAACCGACTGATTATATTACCAAATGAGAATTTCTAGAAGCGAGAGCGAAAGTGCCTATACATTTTGTTGGGAAAGGTATTTTCACACACCTTCCAGGATTCATTTGCATGCTACAATCGATATGGGACAGACAGTTTTACTTCTCCTTCGAAAGAAGTTATTCTAGGAATTTTTTTATCGCTTAAGATTATTATTATTATTATTATTAGCACTGCGTCTTACTACCCGTTCGGGTTATACGCACTTACGCTAATGTGCAATGGTAGGGTGAATGTGAGATGAAATGAAGGACCTACAGCTTAGCGTGGAGACCTGGCATTCCTCACATTCACAAGATGTCTTGTCAGAGGTGAAGGAAGGGTTTGGTAATAAGATAAATCTTTGCCGGGACCGAGGATCGAACCCCGGCCGCCAGCATAGAAGTCTGACACCTTACCCCTAGACCACCAGGTCACCTATATATCGCTTAAGAAAAATCCATCGACTTCAGCTGGGTATGAACTCAACATCGGACCCTGAGATGAGCACTCTACCCCAAGACACCGAGGTCGACAAAACATTTTAGTTAACAGCCTACTCTTCGCTTACCCCGAACGGTAGAAAACTTACCTTCCACGACTTCACTATGGCGCAGCTTATATGAGAAGGCCATAGTGCTGCCCCGTCAAGGAGATACTGCTACTTTCCAGAGTAAACCGAATGCATATTTAAGTGACGATCTGTCACATTTCACGCAATATACCTGAGAGTAAACTGATTAGCAGACAAATAAAACCAATATTCAACCTACAAGATTATTTAGAGGTGTTATTAACTCTCCGTTTATTCTGGAAGGTAGTAAACTTACCTTGACTGGGTTCACTATCATGCATAAACAGAACCATACTGTAATTGGTCAAGGTAATACTGCTATCTTTCAGGGTAAATTAAATTACTTCTTCTAAAGTTAACAACCAGAAGGTTAGTTTGATGTATTTATATACATTCGGAGATAAGCATACACTCAGCCCTTAGGCTGATTAGTGATGTCTACACCATCTGGTAGAAATACCATCTACTAAGGGAGCTTAGGAAGAGTAATGGCTCTCCTTCGCCGTCCACATTGCATTTCTATGAGCGAGCGTGGAAGGAACTACCAACTCTGCCGGGATAGGTATTTTCACATACCTTCTAGGGATCCTTTACATGCTACAATCGATATGGGACCTACGGCTTTACTTCCCGTCCGGAGGAGATTGTGCCACGGGGTTTTTTTTGGCCCAAGAAAAATTTGTCGACCCCAGCTGGGTTTGAGCCCACGGACATCGGGTTCTGGGTGAACACTTTACCCCAAGACCACCTAGGTCGACTTAATTTTTTTTTCTTCAAATGACACTTTGCTCATAACATACATTCATGAACGGTTCATATTATTATAGAAAAATACTTTATTTTTTTTTGACCAAAAGGGTTTTTTTCCTGTCACGTTCCCTTCCATCATAGCCACGTTAACATTACGCGCGTTATATATTCCTGAAAAACATGTAAACGACTGCATTCATAGTCGGATTTCCATACGATGAACCTTTTTTTTTATACAACAAAAGAAACAAATATTGGATTAGCTATCTCTGTCAAAAAGTCACTATATTTATCGCATTGTAGTCAAAATTAACACCATAAGTCAATAGTGACAGTTTAGAACACATGGTTTGTCGTGTGAATACAAACAGGTATACATTATAGATTTCACATAACTCTACTCCTAGCATTTTCTAGTAGCTGAAATGTGACTGACACGTCCATATTCAAACAGCAATTTCAATTCAAAGGAAATTACTGACACACTTGGAGGTAAAGGAACAAGCTTTGAAAATATAATTTATTTTAAGAAGAGACGGACAGACAAATAGACAGGTAGAAAGACAGACAAGTAATCAAGAGAGAAACACACACACCTGCACACACGCACGCACACATACACACACACTTAGAAATGTTCACACATGTAAGGTGCCGTCCTCAAAATATGTAAGGCTTTTTTTTCATGGTTTTAGATCCCCCTCCCCTACCCCGCTTCCCCTTACGTAAGGGATCACAAGATTTCCCGCCACCACCACTTTCCCCCAAAATTTACTCATTTTTTTTATAATTTGGTAAATTAGATTTTTTAATTGTTTGATTACTTTTAGATAATAGTAATTATAGATTGGTAATAAAGCGAGTGATATTAGATTTTATAATACTTTAATTGCAATAAAACCAGGCGTAACACTTATAAGTATTGGAAATATAAGTGAAGTTTTATAATTATTAATATATTTATTTTGTGACACAATTAATTTTTTAGATTTTGTCTTACCATAAACATCTATAAAAAAAACCCTAGTAAAATGGATTCCGCCCATAAGAAAACGTAAGCAAATACTAACCATCCCCCATCCCCATAAAACCCTTACATAATTTAAGGATGGCCCATAAGGTAACTATCGTTTTGGCCTCACTTGAGAAGTTAGACATTTTCATAACATTGCATCTAATTACAAACAACTTACATATTTACTTTTAAGACAATGTACTTTTATAATGTTGGTATATTTATGAAATTGGCCCCAAATGAATGATTTGCAAGGTATGTAATGAAGGCAAAAATAAATGCAAATTTGACCCAGAAATACAATTGCATCGTTGGTATTTTGTCTAAGAGTTTGGCTTGAATTAGAGTGAATTGCTTATAATGGGGAGGCCAAGTTTCCTATCTCAGCTGGATGCCTTGGGGGGAAGGGGGTTACATATGTTTTTTCATTGTGATTTTCTCGTCCCATTTTCACGCGAATGCGGATGCATTTACTCAAACCACCATATTCATCCTTACCCCTTAAGTTAAGTAGCTGATAACTCTTGTTCTAAACGTATTTATGAAATAACAAGAGGAATGTCACGTCTTTTGATTGGTTACTTTACTGTATAGTGAGGGGATAGCTTTCGCAAAAGAAAAAGAAAGTTTTGTGAAACAAAATCTCTTTGAGAAGTCCACTCTTGCCGCAATCGAATCCGGGTATTAGTTTTTAGGCATATTTTTTGTCTTATTTATATCATATTTTTATTTTATTTTTAATAAATAATAAATATTAACATATAAAACACATGATCACACATGGAAACGCACAATTCAATGTAGAACTTTATTTTGTTAGTCTTTTTGTTGTTGCTCTTTTTTTAATCACTGTAATAATTTATTTTTATTTACGTTTGCAGATTATTGGTTAGCTAATTAGAGAATGTATGTTTATCTCGAGCAGAAGGTTCCTCGATATTGTTAGTGTTCACAACCAATTATTCTATATTAGTCTCTTTCTCTGACTCTGTCTATTGTCTGACTCGTGTAGGAAAGGTAGTGAGAAAATATTATTTTGGGAAAAAAGAATCTACAAGCTAACATACTAAATGGAAGGGGGGTAGAGAATAAAAAGAACTGGAGAGAAGGGGGAGTGGCAGGAAGGGGTGGAGTGCACTGAATTTAAGGGAGAATTGTTGGCAATAGGAGTTAAGAGCAGTATTTTTGCAGTTTTCTTATGAACACTTTTTTTAGTCAAACGAAATCAAATAATTCTTCAGTAGAAACATAGAGTTTAAATTTTTTTCACAAGTTGATACCATCACTTTTTGAATATATATATATATATATATATATCAAGGGTGTCCTGGAAGCTAATAACTTTTCCTCTTCAGTTAAAAAGTTTATCATTTAATTCCGATATGCTTATTACAGATATTCAAGAACTGTTGATATCACCACTCGAAGAAAATAAAATTCTATATTACTTCTGGGGAAATATTTTATTTATTTTGACCAAAAAATTGTTTTGAAACAAAAACTTAAAAAACAACAACACATTACCCTTAAATTGCGTTCTCTTCACTCCCACCCTAATTGAATGGAATGAAAGGAGGATGGGGTAGAAGAAAGGGTAGAAAATAGGGGGAGGGCGTAGAGGAAAGGGGTGGTTTGAGAAGGAGGACTGGGGGGAATGAAGAGGGAATGTATAAAATGGTGGAATGTCAGGAAGGGGTGGAGGAAAGTGGGTTTAATCAAATGGAATGTAAGGAGGATAGGTTGGAGGGGAGAATGGAAACAGGGAATGGATGAATGCAATGTGGGTGGGTTGAGAAAGGGGAATGGAGGGAACAAAGAGGTATGCATGAAATGGAGAATTGTCAGGACATGGTGGAGGGCACTGGGTTTAATGAAATGAAAGGAGGTTAGGGTTCAAGGGAGAAGCAAGGGATAGGTATAATAAAGAGAATGGAGGAAGGCCCACGGGTTTTAATTGAATGGAGTGAAAAGAGGTTAAGGAAAGAAGGGAAACTGAAAGTTGTAATAGGGAGGAAGGGAGAGATAGAGAGAAAAATATGAAAGGGTGTGGGTAGCACTGAGGTTTAATTTAATTGAATCAAATAGGGTAAGGGTAGAAGGGATAGTGGAGGAAGGAAATGGATGGAAAGAAGTTGGTTTGAGAAGGGTGATTGGAGGGAAGGTGTGAAATGCATTGGTTTTAATAATGTTATGAAGCGATAATAGGGGTTAAAAGAAAAAGTAATGTTAGGGGAGAGAAGGGTGAGATAGAAGGAGGTAGAGAGAACGGAAGAAGGGGTGAAGGGCATTAGATCTAATCGAATGTTATGAAAATATAATAGGGGTTGAAGGAATATGTAATTGTGGTGAGGGGAGGCAAGTTGAGGTAGGAGAATAGAAGGAGGTAAGGAAAACGGAGGAAGTGGTGAAGGGAATTGGGTAAAATAGTAATAAAATTAAGGTTACGGATAAAAGATGAAATGAAGGTTGGGAGTAAGCGTATTAACATCTATTTCCTTAGCCTTAGTCTATTCTAGAAAAGGAATATTTAAAAATATAATAAAAATCTTCCAGTTAAAAACAACTTACAAAAATCAGCAACAAACTGATGAAGCTTTGCATTAATTACTGGAATTATTTCATTACTAACATCCAAAGGAATGCACTACTTTCTATGAAATAATAATGTCTACTCGGATTGGGGATGTAAAGTCATAGCGTGTTTGCTAACTCACGTTGAAGGCTGTGGTTCTCAAATAGCTGTCTGCTGTAGACTGTTCGTTGCACTGTCGCCATATTATCTGCGTGAACAAAAGTACATGACACATTGGACATAAATCGGCTAGACTATCCAAAGAAGATGGTAACACTGTTTGTTTAAAGCACGTTTTTTTCGTCTGAATGTTTTTAGAATTGTGTTAGAGATAAATTTGCTGAAGAAAATATATAATGTTTATAAACGTTAGTTTTAATATTTGTTAGATAAAACGTATTTGGGACTTAAACAGACTTAATTATTTAAATATTTCAATTTATCTATTATTATTTTTAATTCATTTGGTTCAGTTGGTTATGTAACTTTTAGTTGTTAATTTGTAGGCGCTTTTCTTTTAAGAATACTACGAACCTGGATTTGATCTTGGATAAAGTGGATTTTTTGGTTTTTATGCCAGGAGAATGAGTTCATTATATATAATACGTGTAATATGTAAAATACTGAAACCTTGCTGTTGTTCACATATACAATACACATTCACATATACACATTCACAATACAAAACACAATAAAGTCAATGGTTAAATCTCTAGCACAACATAATAGGTCACTTGTTTCGTCTTTAAAATGCTTCGCTGTCGCTTTATCGAAGAAAATGGTTTGTGAGTTTATGACTATTAGTCAACAAATGCAATTTAATAACATACATTATTAGTTTTAAAACATGTCTTTGTAGATGCCGACAACTTTTTTATAACTATGTCTTACCACCCGCTCGAGCTATCCGCGTTTAATCACATAAATGAGTTAGGGACAAGAAATATATAATTTAGAGGAGACATACTTCCATTTGCTTGGAGAATGAGTGAGAAACCACATAAGAAAAAAAAAAACTCAGTACACTTGGCCATGAGATTCGAACCCCAAACTCTCCTTAACAGGCAAATCAAACTAAGATGAGCTTAACCCCTTAGACCATATACCTATCGATGCAAATTTAAAATAAATATACCTTAAACACTTTTTTTTTACTAAATAATTTATCCAACCAAACAACTTAAGTTTGTTAAGAAACACAATAACAAAACAATTTTTTATATATTTTTGATGTGCAGAGGAATTTTTTCCATTTTAATTTAATAACTAACACTATCTACCTGTAACGGACAAAATCACCTGGTGAATTTTAATAACAACTTTAAAATGTATCCTTAATGTGTAACTAGATAAAGTCTTCTGATAATGAATGTATGATAACCCACAAAGTGTACCTTCTTAGTTATCCAACGCCCACACATGGCTGCAGACATTCTTACGTAGCGTTATAATAAGAAGGAAAGAAAGATAGGGGGATCCTAATTACACTCGGATTACGTCAACCACTGAAGAATCATAATACAGATGCGAGTACAATGTATGCACGGTTCCCTTTCTCTCTTGTTACTAGTTAGAGTGCAAGGTCTTGAAGAAAGCTTTTTGTTCGGGAGCCTCCTCTCAACCTCATGTAGTGAATTATTATCTCTGCAGGAAGGGCCACGGAGCCATTAGCCCTGGTCTCAGGGGAGGAAGTACTCCCACCCCTTCCTTACAGATCAACCTCTCTGGGAAGCGGGATGGAATGGTAGGAGAGGAGATTCGTGTTTCCAAGAGACTAATTACCGTCTCAAAACTATATTTAGACTCACCAAACGAAGGAATCAATTCAAATTAAGGAGAAAGGTGGTTGCACGAGGGGAAGACTTTTCTCCCGAGAACGCCCACTGTATAGGGTAAAATTCCGTGGGTTTGTAGTGTTGGTACACCTGTTTGTTCGTTCTGTATTCGCATTGTGAAGGTAAACGACAGCAGTTCTAGAAAGGAACTTGTTTCTTTAATTTAATTTTCTTTAAAAGAAACTTGCTAGTTACTTCTTTTTTTATGACCAAAAGAACCAGTAAATAAATACATACGTTTTTTTTAGCGGTAGCGGGAACTCATTTTATTGTTTTATTTATTTGTTCTTTAAGAAATTGTTCACCTTTAAAAAAAGAGTCACATTAGATCCTTTCTAAAGAAAGGGGTATCGTGACCCAGCAGTTTTAGTTGAATATTTTACTTGTGTATTTTAAACAGTTTCAAAGATTTCTTAGTGAAAATTAGGCTTTATTAAAGAAGGGATTAGTCTCAAACTTATTAAAGTTTTCCAAAAAAAGATTTTAGTATAAAACATTCACAATTCTATCCTTACAATTTCCAAATATACTACTTTAAGCATTTGATAAAAATACAACTCTCTTTCTCAAAATACTCTTTGGTTAGTTATTTTTTATAAATTGGAAGTTGCTGTTAAAAACAACAATGAAAACTGCATGGTAGTTAGTGTCCTATGTATTTTTTAAAAGAGTGTTAATAAATGCATTTTATTATTTACGAACTTTTCGTGCTGGGAATAGAACGAGGTGAGCCAGTTATTATTGTGACATCATAAACCTTTTCAACACTATCTTAAACCATTCTACAAATGTACCCCAACGTACTTTTATTACATTTTAAAACTAATCGTTTTTATAGAATTAAAACATAAAACTTAAATGTTTAGTATTATATTAGTGATCAGAGCCAGTTACTTTTGTCGATATTAAATTTGTATTTGTGTTTTATATATAAAATTGAAAATACTATATATTTTCTTGCATTTCTTTTGAGTTGGAGGGAGAGGGGGGAGAGGTATTTAACATGCATTTTTTGAACTGGCTGACCATATTAACTTACAATTTATGAACTAATTTAATTCTAGAATAGACAACACCCAGCTCCCCGGCTCTTTTTAATTCACCACTGTTAAAGGGGAAACCCACATTTTACCAATAATAGTTTTTGAGAATTCCCACCACGTTTTACTACCGGTTCATGTTATACGCTTATATGATAATTACTCTAATGAGGTAGGAATGAGGAAGGATTCATTTTAGAGGTGATCTACCCGCATTTGCACGGAATAAAATTGGAAAACCATTTAGGTAAAAACACCCTCAATAGACCCAACCGAGATTTTAACCCCGATCTTCCCGTCTTGAGGAGGCAATCTCGGCCACTGAAGCAGGTTTTCTGGGGATCGAACCTGTGAATCTTAATTCAGTAAGCAGATGCACTATCTGCTGAAATATGTCGTCTTACTCTTCACTATAAACTTGTTGCACTGTAGTCACAATTTGTGTCCCTATATATGAGTATCTGGCATAAAAATTCATAGATCTTCAACTAATTTTCATATCCCGTCTGTTTAATAATTCCCTGTCGTTAAACTCTCCAGGCACATTTTATTATATTGTCGTTTGCCATAAGAAACTCTTCTAGCGAGTAAAGAGGGACTGGATATTATCTGGAACCAACTTCTTAGCTAAAGAAAAGTGGTTAAAGCTTCGTTTAATGCCAATATCATGATCAGCTTAAAGTTAACTTGACGTAACTTTACGTAAAGGATCTTCTTGTGTGTTTAAATGGAGGCTATCACGATGCAATTAACTTAACGTTAACATTAACTTGCAGTTAACTTCACGTAAGAGATGTCCTGGGAGGTCTTTTATTTTAAGTGAAAGTTACTTGAAGCGTATCACGTGGTATAGCCAGCCAATCACTATGCGAGTGACGTCAACAGGGTTATTTAGTAATTCATTTGTTAATATTCCGTATTATGACCAATGTTTGCTCTTTAGCGTAAGTTTTAGTGATCAGACATTGAAACAAAATAATTAAACTAAAATAAGAAAGCTAAATTTACCAATTTTTTTTTGTAATACATATTTATTATATCGATTTAAAACTGTAAACATTCACAGATCATCACTGTACAACTAGTCCAAATCACAGATCATACTCGAGAATGAAGATGTTTGGCTCGAGTTGTTACGTTAAATTACGTGAATCGTGATCACACATACGTTCAGTTAACTTTAATTGAACGTTACGTTAAGTTAACGTTTAGTTCGTCGTGATCCATGCATAACTCGTCATCTCAGTTGATTACCTTTCATTACCCATCATTGAGTGGGCCAATTTGGTCGCCGGTTCCTTCAATACGATATTTCAATGTTGAGATTAGAGTTTATTCCTTCTATTTGTGTACAATATAATTATTTTTAATAAAAACAACTAAATAATTCTTTAAAACATTTTCAACCATGAATTAGAAATATTTCTTGTAAACAAAATAACTTTAAGTCAAAGTGATAAAACTCTTTATTTTATTGACACATTTATTACCATCTATCCTGTTTGCACACATTTAATTACACTAATGGGGCAGGTAGAATTTAAAGTAAACGTATTCGTATTTGCGTGGGACAAGAGAAGGAAACGATCTAGGTAAAAAAAACTCACTATAGCTCTGACTTCCTCGTCATTGATAAAACAGACTTGAATGAGCTTGATGTTTAGTCCGTGGGCCTACTGACGTCGGTTATTTTAAGATACAGTGTAATATTTCCCGTGCTAAGCTTAGAAAAATTGTCTGGAAATTTTATGGTAGCTTAGGCAAATTCTAGCTGTTGCCTTTATATGTATTTTTCAACATTTGTAGGCGTAAACGGTTAGGAAAATAAATATTTTACATAATTTCTCAATTATTTTGAGAAAGTCTACTCTTATTTCTTCTGTCTCTTAAAATAATGACTGATAATTTGACTATGCACTTTTGTTTTAATTAATTTTGATGATAATAAACATAATTTATATTAATACGTGGTTGAACAAGCACTAAAAAAACATCCAAACAAAACAGTTGATTAAAAAGGTTCATAATAAATAGGCGTCAAAGCTGAAAACTAATATAACATATGATTTTATAAAAATAAACGTAGAAATCACCTTTTTCACACTAGAATTCTAAAATAAACTTTTTATTTATAGCTCTATTATAATATGTGCAAAATATTTCAACATTTTAAGTTGAAATAATTTATATTATACAAACGATACATTATATTTTAAGAATAGCTTTGCGAGATATTTTTCTATGGAAAAAGAAAGTTTCTTCTACGCAAGTTGACATCACTTTTACAAATTTACTGGGAATTTTTTTATGTAAAAAAACTTACGTTTCTTGAGAATTAATTTCCATAAAAAAAGTTTCTGTGAATATATAATATTCTTTTGCTTGTGTTTTTTTTCTTCTAATTTTAAATATTTTCACAAAATACTGTTAATTTTTTCAGATTTAAGTAAAAACCGATTAATGAAATATAATCACTAATATAGATATACGTATGTAAACTATATACTATAAATTAATAAATATAACTTTTATTTCCATTACTAAAAAAAATACCATTGCTTGATCGAGCTATACACCGACCGAGAGGTCACCACTGTTAGCGTTGATAATGCTAACATTTTTGGATAGTTGGTGTCATGTGGTCAGCACGACGAACCCTCCAACCGTTAATCTCGGCTTATCTAGACTGGAGCCGCTACGTATTTATTCAAGTAGCTCCTCATTTGTCCTCATGAGTCTGTGTTTGACCCCATTCCAGACAACACTGCTTCACACAAAGATTTTGGAAGCGTCGGGGATCGAACTAAATACCTCTGGATCTGTAGCCAGGAACTTTGATCTTAATTTTTTTTAGTAGAAATAATAAAATCACACACTATATTTTTGAGGGATTTATTAAAAGTAAATAAATTAATGAGAGTGTTTTTTTTAGGTATTTAAAATAATCATTTCCAGACTATAGTTGACATGATGCTTTAAAAATAAACATATGTAATATAGACTAGTTTTCCCCTTACCCCTTGTTGAGTTGATTATTGTTATATAAATTAACTTGTACACAGACATTTAACTCAACACCTTTTACCTTACGTTCGGTGCCTGTCTGTCTCGTATGAAGTTTCGAAATCTTTGACTTTGTTTCGAATATATGTCAGCTTCGACTTAGCTCCGACCAAAATAATTTCTATCAGATACATTTATGAAGTTTCGACAGTAAAAAAATATTGACAGTTAAAATATACATTTATGTTAAATTATTATATTTCTATATCTAAATTGATGTACCGTACAATAATTGTTATTTATCAGCTTTGAACAAAATTTGTTGATCATTCTTATAAATACATATTCAAACGAATATATTTTCTACAGGTGTGAATGTATTTTCTTACCTTAAATGAGGAATAAATTTTAGGTTGTTGGGGGAACAAGGTCCAAAAAGAGATGGGAAGTGGAGTACATTCATAATGATGAGTTACATATCCTGTACTTATCACAAGTCATTATTAGGAAAATCAAGTCTCACAGGTCAAGGTGGGAAGAACATCCAGCACAAATGTGAGAATCTAGAACTATGTTCAGAGATTGACTGGGAAACCCAATGGGAAGAGACCATAGGAAAGACCTAGGTGCAGGCGGAAGGATAACATTAGAATGGACCTGAAAGAGATAGGGTGTAATGAGGTAGACTGGATAAGGCTTGCTACAGACAAAGATAGGTGGCGTACTTTTGTAAGTGTGGCAATGAAATTTTGAGCTCCTAATGCTATAGAGTAATTGTAAATAACAAATACATTTAGTCTAAAGTGATAATACGAATATAAATACGCAACACATAATATTTTTTTCAACATAAAACAATAGTAGGCTAGTAAGACGTGGTGCACAAAATATCCAACCAAAGCTCATATTGTTAAAGTAACCCAGACGAGAAATTAAAAAAGTATGTGAATACGATTTAACGTCTGGGGATGGATTCACTAACGGGTGCAAATATTCTCTGTTGCAAGTGTAAAAAATGGCGCAATTCACTGTCCAAAATATTCTTCGAAGATTTATTTTTTTGCTACGTTTCTCTATTTCCTAAACAAGGAGAAAACTGTAACTAGTTTACGTCCAAAGTCGATGATGCTACTTTAATGAAAAGTACAAAACTTACAAAATGTTACTAAACATTTTCTTTTAATTAAATTAAGAGTTGTGATACTTCTGCGTGCTTTTCAAACAACAATATAATTCACTATAACGTACTTATAATCCGTTCATCGTAGGAATTGTTTTCCGAAAGGCCTTTTTCCTTACCAGAAATCCATTATATAGTAGGATATTGGTAGGAAAAAAGACCTTTCAAAGAGTAATTCCTACCGTGAATGGAGTGTATCTATATTATTAGTTTAAAGCTTTCGTTGTACTAATAAAACATTTATAGAAACTTTAAAACATGTTTTAAAAATACACTTATACGCCATAATGACAAGATATCTTTGGAGTTAGTGGGATATAAAATCATTTTGGGATTTGGAGAATTATTTTTTATAGTTTAAAAAAAAATTCATGTTGTTTTGTTTTATTTATTTTTTGTTTTATAGAAACGAAATAAATACTATGGCGTTTTATGATTTAAAAATACAATGGCAGGCAAGTACTAGCTTTGTTACCACTATAACTTAATCTAGATCGAAACATATTGAGTATTTGCAAGACACATGTTATTTAGATTCCTTCATCATTATTTGTGACAAGGTTAACTGACTCCGGAGTTTGGTTGGAAGAACGGTTTAGAAAATCCAGACATATTTCTTCGCGGCCAACATTGATAACATGCAACTATAATTTTGCGTTTTATAGGTATTTATAATATCTATCAAACGGAACAGATGCAGAAAACATGACTTGATGTATGAATCTATTTAAATGGTTTTATTAACTTCAGTAACTAACAGATACGGTTCTTCCTACCAAAATCATACTATAATACCAGGGTGGACAACCCTGTCGCCAAACGCCATAAGTGGCGAATTGGTCATAAAAGTGTGGCGAATTTGATTTTCCGGTAAAATAAACCTTTTTCCTGACGACGTGTGCTGATTGTAACTTGATATTTCATGCATATCATTGCAACTTTGAATGAGTCATTGACAGCAATGTCCCCTCCATTTCCTTTGCCAACATTCCATTTAATCTTTGCTTTCAATTTGAGTCTAGACTAGGGATGAATGGTTCCACTGTAATTGGCTCTATACAGTTGGATTTATAAATTAAAAATACAGATCTTGAATTATTGTTGATGTCAATTTGAAAGCATAGATAATATTTGCACCGAGTTCAGATATTCAGCCAATATTTATATAACTTATCAGACAAAAGGATTGCCAACTTTCGAATTAAATGGTTTTACATTTTCAATTTGAACAATTGTTATCATTTGCACGGCTGATGCAGTTGTAACCTAGTAGTCAAAGTGTACATGTTTTGAATAAACTTGTTCAAACCGTGTGGGGTAACCTGGCGGTCTAGGGGTAACCTGGCGGTCTAGGGGTAAGGTGTTAGACTTCTGTGCTGGCGGCCGGGGTTCAATCCTCGGTCCCGGCACAGATTTATCTGATTANTTTCTTCCATGGTGTGGCGAATTTCACTTCTCATTCGCCACACCTGTGGCTACAGCGTAGAGGTCAATTCACCTAGCTACGAGCCTAGGGGTCCCAGGCTTAATTCCCGGTTTCTACCTTGGGTATTTTTCCCCAAAGGGGAATCACCCCACCGGTAACCAGAGATAGGTTAATTAGTCTTAAGTTATGTTTAAGTGTATCCACTGATTTCACACCATCATACTCACTATCATCCTCATCTCATATAATAGAAACAGGGAAAGAGCCTCCACAAAAAGGATGTACGATGAGTAAATTCGAGCCAATCTTTCCACTAATGAGCTAAGAATGGTGTAGCCTAGACGCGCACTATTATTATTAGTGTATTCTGAGGCAGACAAGATGTAGCCGTTTTAATTTATCTAAATAACACGATTTAAATGTTTCATATACTCTTGAACGGATGCGAACAAACTGCGCAAATTTACTTTATCTAAACTTTGCCCGTTCTTTTTTTAGTGAATACGTATTACGGCCCGACCCGTCTGTTTGCTCCCTTTAGTGAATTCAGACGCCGAATTCTAAAATTGCGAGCGTATTTGAGGTCGTGCTTAATAAGCAGAGAGTGTGCACCTGTGCGCCCAATCCTCCGACGACCGAAGAACGAAAAACAAAGGGGGTTGGGGGACGATTATATATAACAAGGTCTCTCGGTGGTTTGGGGGGCGGGGGGGGGAGGAGATACGCACTTAGCTTCGTGACTCATCACACTTGCGGCAGACTTGAACTGACGTCTTTGTTTGCCTCCTCCACCATCATCTAGGGATATAGTAAGCTGAAACGGGAGACGATCAAAATTGTTTTCATAAAAATAAATATAAGTTGATGGTTTACATTTTTCTTAAAAATGAAATATATTACCAAGTAAAGTTGATATTTTCGTGTGATAAATCTTAGTGTCATTGGTCGAGTAGCGTTAATCGTTTTGGAGCAAGCATGCTGTTTTAAATATTAATTGAAGTGATTAAAAAAATAAATAAATAAGGATTTCTTTTTTACTTCCCATTCGGGTTATACACGTATATTACTTTAGTGTGCTAGGGATGAAGAAAGTTGAGCTAATAGGATATGTACCTACATTTGCTTGGAGAGAAAGTGGAAAACAATTTAGAAAGTCACTCTCCATACCCAACTGGGATTCAAGCCCGGATCGCCCTGTCATAGGCAGCCCAGTCAGTTGTGAGAGCTACGCCTTAGACTATTTGACCACCGAAGCAGTTAATAGTATAAGGACAATCGATATGTAGCGACGTTTGAAATAGTGTTACCTATAATCGAGTGTTTTTGGGCCTGAACTCCCTTTTCCTTCCATCTCACTTTAAACAAACAGTTTTTTTTGCGTATATTTATTTTTGAGGAGTAAAACATACCTATTTTACGATCATCTTTGTTCTTATAGACTCGGTGAACACGTGGTCTAAATGTCAGGCTCACTTAGTATGGTTTAACGGTAACAAGGATGTCACGATTCGAACCCCAGCCGGATACTGGTGAGGGAGGAAGATTCCTAAATGGATTACCACTCTTCCTTCACGCAAATGAGGACATATTAACTTTAATCTCTATTTATCACTACCCAATCGGTATAAATATTCAGATAACCTGAATGGGTAGTGACTGGCGAGGACTCGAGTAGCGATGATAGACTCGTTAAATATCGCCAGTATATTTTGGAGGGAGGTCTTTTTTTTCTAATCCAGATGAACTGATGTGGTAGGTAGTAAATTTTCCGATTGGGCTACCACCATCTTTAACACCGTTAAAGAAGTTACGTGACGTCCTATTGTGTTCAAAGATTTTATACGCCTTCTCACTCTATTTTGCTCCGTAATTCA
>CABFVX010000691.1:9594-72082 GCA_902151425.1 Timema shepardi | reverse complement strand
CACACACACACCCACACACACACACACACACACACACACACACACACACACACACACACACACACACACACACACACACACACACACACACACACACACACACACAGCGCACCCTGAAGCCACGGGATTGGGAGGGATAAGTAAGAGTGTCAGTTTAGATCCAAGCATCCAAACAAGCTATGGATAGAGCACACCTGATAATATCTAGTACTCTCATATCATCCTTGTGATGCACATACGCCATCTTGGGTGTATCGTAGTGGTTTACATTGCCACATCTTTGGGTATCGTTTTATACATTTTAAGGCATTTTTAGGATTCATAAATATTAAAACAAATTAAAATTTTAATATTATTTATAGTTGCTACGTGTTGGTTGCGCCCATGTGTGTTTGCGCCATGGGAAAAATAACCATATGTAATTGTGCCCAATTAATATAAAAAAATTGAATTTATTTAACTATGAAAACATTTAATTCCCTCCCTCCCGGTTTTACTAAATATAAACATATTTAATTTTTATTTTATTTCCCCTAATGAAGAATAGAGGTATCAG
Organism: Timema shepardi; assembly: GCA_902151425.1. Classification (NCBI taxonomy): domain Eukaryota; kingdom Metazoa; phylum Arthropoda; class Insecta; order Phasmatodea; family Timematidae; genus Timema; species Timema shepardi. The sequence goes on along the minus strand of CABFVX010000691.1, from coordinate 71,526 downwards.
CTCAATGACTAACCTATCTTAGCCTAACCTAGCTTACCCTCACCTGACCTAACCTAACCTAACCTAACCAAGCCTAGCAAGTACCAACATTCCTTATTACTTATAGCTCTGGAACAAGACCGATCAAAAAATAAACGTCAGATACGTCCTCTTAACGACTTCCAGTTGCTAGTATCAAAGCTTTGATTCGCCAACGGGCGCTAACACTTACGGTTTATTTTAGGAGGGCGGCCACGTTTTTTTTGAAAGGGTGCTACCATCACGGGCGCAAACATCACGCTCCCTTTATAGTCGATGCAAAATAGATATACCCCGATTTTAATAGTAAGGAGCTTTTCGGTAAATACAAACATATTTTTTGTGGCCAAAATTTATAACATTGATATATTATTAATGTTGTTTTATAGTTATTTATAATATCTATCGAAGGTATCATTTGCAGATAACATGACTTGACGTATGAACAGTTGGAAGTAGAAAGTAGTACCTTTACTATGTGTCTATTTGAAAATTGGACTATAATATACATATAACATTTTCTTCTAGTACTTATTGAACATATTCATATATTTGGGCAGGCGGACAAAAGACTCACTATCGTCTGTTTTTTTTAACACCGTGTTCGGGTTATGCGTATACAACGTGTATCTAAAACATTGCATCAAACTTTGGCAGGCTATTCCTTTGGGGAAAATAGAATAATTCACATTAGCAACCTATGGTCCATCTTAAATATTAAGGGCGGTACTCACCCCTAAAGATAGAGCTAAAAAAAGGACTGTTGTGTGAAATATTATGAGAACTGCTTAGGTTATTACAACAAATCTTTGTATACTGCTTATTGAAACCTTGATCATTAATAAAATTAATGTGCTGTTACCGTTACCCACCCCCATCATTTAAAAAAAGGGGGGGGGGGTTGTAACACTGTTTTCCTAAAATAAAATATGACAGAGCTAGTATTACTAATTTTGACTTAAGATTACAAAACATGAAGTAAAAATTAACAAATAAGGTGTCTTGGAGAAACTGTCTATCTTTCCCCGTTTCCGAGATAATCATGCATGTTTGATTTAAAATACAAGTGTTAATTCTTGCCAGGTAGGGAGCCTATAATGGCTGTTGCGTGGCTACCACGCTCTCCTTGCCTTAATACGTTAGACTTTTTCTGTGAGGTTTTTTCAAAGCTTTGATGTACGAGACAGCCATTGAATCCGAGGAAGACCTTTTAGCCAGGATAGGTGCTGTAGGTGATAAGGTTCAAGAAACACCACGTGTTTTCGAAAGATTACGCAAGTCATTGATACGCCACCTCCATTATTGCAATGACGTTAGGGGCCGCCATTTTGAACAATTGCTATGAATCTGATTTTGAAGCTAGGAACTAAAACATACAAGAACTACAATTAATATTGCTTAATTTAGCTTTCAATCCTCGAGTGAGTGTAATGATTAAAATCCCACCCACGTGTGATACTGTGTAAGCATAACTTACTAATGTGATAAATAGAAACACATCGGAGCTTATGAAGAAGGAAAAGTATCTTAGTTTCTCCATCATCACACACAAACAAGCCCTATTTACCAAATGTACGTGTTACATAGTCACACGTGCCGGTAAAAATGGTTAAACAATGCAGTGCGAAGTAACATTGCGATTCTGGTTGCCTACCTGGCAGGATTTACACTTGTCTCTGAGCTCAAACTTATGTGATTATCTAGAAAACGGGTAAAGCTAGACAGTTTCTCCAAGACACCTTATTTGTTAGTTTTTACTCCATGTTTTGTAATCTTAAGTCAAAATTAGTAATACCTACTCTGACATATTTTATTGCAGACAAATGTGTTACACCCCTCCCACCTTTTTTACATGATGGGGGTGGGTAACGGTAACCGAACATTTAGTTTATTAATTATCATGGTTTCAATAAGTAGTATACAAAGATTCATTGTAATACCTTAATAAGTTTTCATACTACTTCACACAATAGTCGTTTTTAGCTCTATCTTTAGGGGTGAATACCACCCTTAATATTTAAGATGGACCCTAGGTTGCTGATGTGAATTATTCTATTTTCACCCAAGGAATAGCCTGCCAAAGTTTGATGCAATGTTTTTGATACACGTTGTATATACTAATACTTAGCACCACGTCTTACTACCCGTTCAGGTTATATGCTTAAATAATAATCACGCTAATGGGCTAGGAATTGGGAAGGTTGAATATAAATGACGTGAAACCCCATTCGCGTGGAGAGAGAGTGGAAAACCATCTGGGTAAACCCCCAATCTAACCAGAGTGAAATTCGAACCTCGATATCCCCGTCCTTGGCAGTCTAGCTCAACACGAAACTAGTGCGCTAGCTAACCACGCCAACGAGGTGGGTCACATATATACTAATTTTACTGCTGTGCTAATAATGAGGAAGATTGACATTATAGGAGGTGTCCCCGCATTTGCTTGGAGGTGAAGTGGATAACACTTCCAGTACACTCGACTCGGATTCTAAACCCGATCTCCCCGTCATTGGTACTCAGTATATAGTAATGCCTTAGACCATGTGGCCACCGAAATGGGTATGTATTTTGAGGATGAGGAGATCAGGGTTCGAATCAAGACTGGGGGAGGGGAGGGTGATTTTTTCTCAATGGCTTCCTCCTCTCACAACTCGCAAATTAAGGTGTATTCAATATCAACTCTACCTTCCTAATCTCAATCCCATTTATCTGAATAAGCGGATATCACGGACATGTTATGGAGCACATATATATGTATATTTATTAATTGGCTTTTATATGGTATATGACTGAATGTTTTAAGGCGCCACTTTTGCGATAAACTTGACTGACGATGATGGCACAGTCAGGCTTCGAATCCCAGCCGAGTGAACTGAGGTGGTTTTTCCTAAATGTTTTAATACTCTACCTCCACACACATGCGAGTACACTTCCTCAAAATGCAATATTCCCCATTCCCAACATATTAGAGTAATTAGTGTATAAGCGTACAACTAGAAGCGAATTTCCACTATAGCTCCACTAGGCACGGCTTTAGGGGGCGGCACATTTTGGATAACATAGTTTTTTATTATAGCTACGTATAAAAATTATTGACTAACACTATTGTAATAGTTAAAGTTAAAGTCAGAATGACAATATTTATTTTTAAATAACTGTACTTTGGAATTGCTTTGTGACTGACTTCAGTCGCCCCTTCTTCATGATGTTAATTCATGTTACTATAGGAGATTATCTTTCGTAGAAATCTTTCCTCGTATACTAACTTCTGACCCTATCCCACCCCCAATATCTCTTTCCACTGAAACTTCCTAAATACCTTGAACCCTGACAAAAAGATTTGGGGGGAGGGGGGGCAACATTTTAAAATTCACCACTGTTGAAAGATGCAGCGCTTTAAAAAAAACCAAGATAAACATATTTTCACTATTGTTTCATTGGTGAAGTAAATGTATTAAAAAAACGATGTTTACAACTAGTGGAAGAAGATCATATCACCTCTGTTAAATTCAAAATATAAACTCTTTTGTGCTTATTGCAATAATTTGTTTTGATAATTTTGATATATTTCCTTTGTTATATGACGGCATGATTATACTATGTTTTCAAGGGATTGTGTTATTGTGCTAGCCACCCGGATCCTATACGCATAACTCCTTGGAAACTAAAATTATTATATCTTTAACTACAAAATAACAAAATTTGTATAGATTATTTATGAGACCATTTGTTTTTACTCGCTGACAAATGTCAGAACATTAGAGCTCTAAATATTCGATCTAAAAGGTAAGAATGAGGAACTTGGCTTACAAATAATGCACCCGTGACTCCGGTTAGTGGGAAGAGAGGGGGGATACAACCATGGTAATAAATCACATGTGGATCTCCCCTCTACCTCCAAGAGTACCACACTGATGTTCAAACCTTGACCATCCCATCACCGACAACCCCATCTATTGCTAAACCGTATGGCGATATAACTGTTTAAAGTGAGATAGAAGGGGGCGTAGGTTAAAGTCTGTATTTTTCAAAATCATTAGGTCATCTATCTTGCAAATGGTTTGTAGCAGTTCTCCACTTTTATCCATCCTGGGCCAATTTTTTTAGTTTTTACATATCTGTGTACCTTCTTCTACCAACATCGTTTTCCATCTGATTCATGTAGGTATACCAGTCATTGGTCTCCTTATTTCCTTTCCACATCTCTTTCTTTAATTATATTCGTCAAACTATCATGTATCAGTATATGGTATACCATGTTAGTTCTTATCTGCCGTATACCCTTCCAACGTTCCTTTTCCTCATTTGTTTTTCTTAGCACTTATGTATTTTGATGGATTAAATAGAAAAGCTATTATATTGGTTGATTATGGTTATAGTTGAATCTAAATATCATATTCTTTAAATTGAGAAATAACACCTGAACACGAGAATTGAACCCGGGATCTCTTGCTTAGTACGCCGATGCTCGTACCACTGAGCTATCCAGGAATCGTCTCGTGCCCAGGGTCATTCTTCACTCATATTTTAAGGCAGCGTCTATGATGGACGTGTGGAAATCGTCGGCTACAAATGTGTGATTTATTAAGATCACGAGTAATTAGATAACGCAGCCACCATGAGTAAAGAATGGCCCTGAGCAAGGGACAACGCGACGTCTGGATATCTCAGTGGTTAGAGTATTGGAGTATTAATCCAAACGTCCCAGGTTTGATTCCCGTGTCCAGGTATCATTTTTCAATTTAAATAACATTTATGTGTTTGATACTATCTACATCCATGATGTCTTAAACATTCTGTCTTTGTACAACTTCTATGACAGTATTTTGATTAAAATAAATAAAATGTTTCTACAGTAGATACATTTAGTTTAATTTTTTAAACATATTAATCTCGATAGATCTTGAATATATGTAACGGGCATCGTGATATTTGAACACAAACTTTTTAAATTTAAAGGTAAAAAGTTCTAGTCTAATTCCGCGATGCCGTAACAAATATTCAAGATATGTCGAGATTAATATGTGTAAAAAATTAAAATAAATATATCTACTGTAGAAACATTTTTTTTATTTTGTCCGAAAAGGGTGTTTTGTTGTAAAAAAACCTTCAAAAATACGAATTTAAACTCGTGATCCCTTTCATCTCAACAAAAGGTTTACGAATTTTTTTTACAATAATAGGTTACTAACAAGTGCGTGTCTCATAGAAACTGCGACGCAACAGGTCCTTCCTTCCTTTAATCCAAATTTAACGGCCCTCCCTCCGATAATACTCTTGGGGAAAATAAGGCGGACGGAAAGAGGACGGGGTGTTGGCCAGACGACACGTTTATAAGTCCACGTTTCCCTCTTGACACAGGATAAGGATTTTTAGATGAGAAAGAAGATGATTTTTTAGAATAAAAAGTAGAAATGTCTGCTAGTCACTCTACGGAATAGTGAATCGGTAGTGCGTCTCTTAATATCGCTCTCTGGTAATGCAAGTGTTTCCCGTAGGACGACTGGGATTGATTGCTCATATCTCATGGCAAGTTTGACAGATTCGATAAGGCTGGCTCATGCAGCTGGAGCAATTCACGTGAAGCGATGCCATTTGGCGTTTTGGAAAGGACGGGGGAAGTTAAAGACGTGTCTTACTTGAAGGAAAATATGGTCACACTGTAATATTTCTGATGGGAATGGCATTTCAGAAGCTCCAAAATGACTAAAACAATCTACTTATATATATATATATANATATATATATATATATATATATATATATATATATATATATATAACACACAAGGTGAATGTGGTCGATATCTAAGAGATGGAAAGGGTGCCGAAGGAGTACGGTTTGAAAGGAAACCCAATAGGTCAATGGGAAAGAAACGTCTTACGTTTGATTGGGCATGTTGAGAGGATGAGTATGGATCGGGTGACGAAGCAAATATATGAAGGTAGAATGTTTGGATCAAAAGGAAGGGGTAGGTCATGAAAAACGGGGCTAAATGTTGTCGACGAATGTGTGGAAAAGATACACATTAAGAGTTTTTTTTTAAAAAAGAGCATGTTTGACTCGGTGTATGTATGCTGTTGAAACGAAGAGAGTAGGCCCTATATAAGGTTAGGTAAGTGTCGAGAAAGTTAGTGAGTCTGGATTAAGTGAGTACCTACGGAGTTGTTTTTTGATTTATATGCACAGTTTCTTACCTACCCCGTAAAGGAACGGTGTGATTAGGTAATATACTCACTCACTGCATCTCACAAACTGTTCGGGTTACAAGCATATGTACAGGGTACATTATTGAGCATTTTCTCATTTATCTGCATCAAATTCAAAACCATTCACAAAGGACAATTTTTTAAAAAGAATGGTTGATAAAAAATGTAAAAAAAACCTTTGAAAAAATAGAAAATGATTTACATCTTAAATTTCTTTTCTTAACAAAAATTAACTGAGTTATTGCTGTTTTTGGTTAAATTGGTGGAGTTTTGCTTTTATTTAATACGGCCCCTTCACTATTTTAAAATTTCAGTATGTCCCTTTAGTTGAAACGAGTCTCACACGCATGCTTTATTTGAATATATACAGGTCTTCTTCGCAGTAGGGAACTGCAAGGGGAAATAGTTTCCGGACATGTTTGATACCCGTGCTCCCTAACGTTTGTCTCCGGTGTTTACACTGTGCATTGAGAGCTCTGTGTGTATTTGCACAACGGTTTCTTTCTCCTGTTTTTTTTTGACAAAAAAAAGGTTGTCACTCTATATTACTTCTCTCGGTGGAAGCGAAAGAGAGCAAGGATGCCTTAAGGGATTTCCCTCTGCCTTGGATGAGCCTCATATCCCCCACCTTCAACTTACCCGGATTTACTATCCTTATGGTATTTCTACATCTCGTTCAGCAGACTTTTTTTTCTCCTAAGCTGCGCTATACGAGAAAATAAATTAGCACCTGGGACCGACCTTAAAGTGTTCATCGATTGCCTTCGCACTCTAGGAAGAAAAACAAATCTTATTTATTCAACCTAGTTATATCAGAGCTACTGTAGCCCCATGGCTTCTTTGGTGCTGACTGACATCACGGCTGACTTCTGACGGCTTTGAAAAGTTTCCAGACCAAATTATGTATCCCTACGCCGAACAAAATGATCTGCAAAAACATGTGTTTAGCAGCTATCGCTTCTGACAGTCAACATTTAGGTACATACCTAAATTTTGACTGTCAGAAGCGACAGGTCAGAAGTCAGCTATGAGCTGTCAGTCAGCACCAAAGAAGCCACGGGGCTACTGTAACTGAACATAATATTATGCAGCTCGATGATTATGGCCACAGTATTTCTACCAAGCCTTCCTCACAGTGAAAATAATACGGCCAGCTTGGTTAAGCGACTTTGACGTCTAAAATTAATTTCCAATAGACTGCACCGTGAGGTATTTTTCTACATGCCATTCTTTCTCCAGACAAATAATGTTGTAGTTCCTAACCCATAAATGTATTACCACATGTTCAGGTTACACGCATATGTACTAAGTATGCTAATTATCTAGGGATTAGGAAGGTTTAATTTAGAGGAAATATACCCGTGTTTGTATGAAGGCAGAGTAAAAAAAACAATTTAGGAAAAAATACGCTCAGTAAATCCGACCAGGTTCCAAATCCCGATCTCCCTGTGATAAACAGTCTAGTATATTGTGAGAGTGACGCCCTGGACCATGTGGCCACCCAAGCAGGTCACTAGGACAGTGATTAGAAGCTTTGTATTACCGTAAATGTAGTGCGGTGTAGGATAGCTCAGAGAACGTTCGTCGCATGAAGCATCCTGCTGCAATAACGGACTGTATTACAGCATTGGTAATGTTCTATTGATAGCCACAGGTCACAGACAAGTAAGAAACAGACTCTCAACCTTACGGGGATTTTGCTGCGCTCCTTTTGCCAGCTTGAGTCCTTCAACACTGGGCCTCACTAGTATCACTGTTGGGTGATGATAGGACTAACCGCAGCGATCCTAGTGGTGAAGGACTCAAGCTGTCAAAAGGAGCGCAACAATTTTAACCTAAAGGTTGAGTGTCTTGATATATTATTTGTCTGTGCCCCAGGCTTAAATCCCCGTCTAGTTATTCTTTTTCTGAACTAACATAGTTACTATCAATTACCCTTATAATTCTCTCATTAATATAATCCGTTTATAATATTGAGTTTAAACTTTCATAAATAAATGGTACGGAACTCCGCACGGACTTTCTCACTTTATTGTTTGAAAATAGAGATATTTATTCAACACTCGTAATATATGTGAAACGAAATAATATACACTAGCAAACCGAAGCATAAATTACACTATACTTATACAAAACTTGTTTTTAGTCCCGGTTTTAAATTTTATAATTTTGTTTTCACAGAATTAATGTTCTCATTTGTATTCTCATTTGTATGTTTGGACCGATAAAAAAGATCAATGTTGGGTCCACAAGGGTCAACACTTCGTATTAAAATCTCAACTTCCGGTTAAAATTTCGACATTTTATTTGGTGTTGCAAATCTTCATGCCATCGTATTGCTATTAAATTCCTCGTTTATAGATTTTGGCCATTAAAAATGTAAATATTGACTATTGAGTCTAAAATGGATATAGATCATTGTTGTACAAACATTTCTCCTAAGAGGTTTAAAGAAAAACAACATAAACTTTTAGAGACTTACTTATATTTAATTACTCTATGGCATTGGAGAATTATTGCGTTAAAACTTAAGTAGTATATGTTTACAACTAAAGCTCACAAAATTGTATTAATATATTTGCAAATATCTCAGAAATTGTTGCTTTTTTATATATATATATATAATATAATATAAAAGTTTTTTTATTTTTAATAGTACTACAATTTTGCAATGATAAGTTATTTAGTATCTCAAATAGTTGCGGAGATACGTAAATTTCAGCCTCTGTAAAGTAACCTAAAAGTCATTTTCACGGGAAAATTAAAATAGTCAGTTTATTTATAATCTTAATCAACCCCTAGATACGAATTTTAATCAAAATTGTTAGAGCCGATTTTGAGAAAATCGATTTATTCCCTTTTCACTCTTTATTAAACTACTCTTAATTTTAAGTTTAAGCAGACACGCAGACAGACGACATTTCAAAGACCGCTTTTATGGGTTCGGGGGGTCTTGAGACGTTGACATCCATCAACAATTCAGGTTAGGTTTTCTTTTGCGGTCGCAATACTTTTACTTTTTGTTCGAAAAGTTTATATATATATATATATATATACGTGTAGCTTGAAAGTTATTGTTTTATAAAATTATGCTTTGAATAAAATATTTGTATTATAAATAAACCTACATATTTGTAACAATAAGTAATTTTATATCTCAAATAGTTTAAAAGATAATAAAAAAAAAGATAATTTACGCATCAGACTGGAGCCCTTAAAGTCATTTTTCCGAAATATTGAGAGAAGCCATTTTGTTTGTAATATTTATAAATGTTTATAAATGAAAATTAATCAAAATCGTTACAGCCGATTTTGAGAAAATCGACGTTTTTCTCTTTTTGCCCTTTAGTAAACTACCCTTTATTTTAGGGTTAGATATCCAATTCCAATGAAAACCCTATATACCAAGTTTTAGCCCGATGTAAAAAAGTTTAGGCTCTAGTTGGAGGTACAGACAGACAGACGGAAAGTCAAAAAACACTTTTTTGGATTCGGGGGGTCATGAAACTTCAAAATTCATCAAAATCTTGAGTTCGATTTTTTTGACGATAACATTACTTTTTTCCTTACCTGTAAGATAGCGAGAAAATAAAAATATGGTCAATATATTCAAAGTTTTAATTTCGCGGGGAACTCATATTATGATTCTCCGTATAGTGACGTCCGGTTTAAGACTACTCTTACTACTTTCATGACGTAACAAGATTATTGTAGGCCTATTAATGTTAGATAGACAAAAACAATGACATATAATTTTGAAGGCTTACATTTAACACCGTATGATGTAAAGTCTATGGTCGAATGAAACTTATATTTTTACTATATTAAATTAAATCGAAAATGTTATTTTGTGTGTTTAAGTGGGGGTGTATGGAATGTGATTTAAGGGCAGTGTTCTTGCAGTTTTTATAACAAAGCTTTTTTGGGACAAAATAAAATATATTTCTCCAGTAGAAACAAAGAGTTTAATTTTCTTAACAGGGTATCAACATTTGTTGGATATCCATCGTGAGCATGGTGGCATTAGACGACAAACCCTTTCAATGAATAAAATTTCTTGTCATTAAATTCCAGGACATCCTTGATAGATATTTGCCACAGGAAGAAATTTAAACTCAATGTTTCTACCGGAGAAATATTTTCTTTTATTATGGCCAAATGTATGCTTTGCTATAATAACTGTAAAACACTGCTCTTAGCTCGCTTTCCCTTACATCGCCACCTTAAACAATTTAATTTAGTTTTAAAATACTTCAATAAAAAATTAGTTTGACGATATAAAAAGTTTTAAAACTTTTTTTTATCTTTAGAAAAACATAACCCAAGTAACATCTAGTTTTTTTTTTAAATTTAAGGGCACGTTACTTTAAATATACATGTAACCATGGTGACATTTTTTTTTCATCTTTAGTCTCGGCTTACGCTTGGTTAACTGGGTAAGCTAGAAGTTCGATTAAGCTATACCCAGAATTCACAATGAGGGGTAATGTTATAAAGTCTTTGCTAGGCAAAATTAAAATTGAACCATACTACGAAATAAAATGAGTCCATAATATTACTCAAATTTAAATGGATCTCTATGAATTTGTGTTTAAAACAATTCCTTATTCGTTCTGTGTAGTAATTATCCCTCCCCCTTTTTTATAGAAAATATATTTTTGCAAAAATAATGATACTTTCAAAAATATTTGCTCACAGAGAACGAATAGGCATATATATGGGAACGAGTTAAATATGTATTTAAACTTTTCATTTTTGATATTTTTAAATATGCATTTATTTTTAAATATTGTTTTTGTTGTTTTAGGTACTATATTTTTAAAGTTAGGAAAACCTTTCCTTTGGTATTGCTTACATTGGTAGTAAATTTGATCCCGGTCAATTAAAATATACATTCATTGGATGAATGCAAGAACAAGGCGTCTTTTAAATATTCCGTTAGAGTTTTAATAGAATTAATAAACAAAGAGTTTTTCAAAGCATATTAATAAATCCAGCTAGAAAACTTCTAAAAACACAAACATTCCTTACGATGTATAAAGATTTATTAGTTATTAACTGAACACACGTCTAAACGTTAACTAGAGCGCAGTGGCTTACAACCTGGGGGTCGTGGAGTATATCGGGAGGGGGTCGCTATCATTGTTGATTGTTAGCACCACATACTGCTACCAGTACGGGCTATACGACTTTGATGTTAAAGAAGGCGCCAAATTCAAATACAAATGTAAATCGTCACAATTGTTAAGTTACTGCTTCGTTCCTTTTGGTTACTTAACTCTAACAGTCACCCGCTTCGGTGGCCGCGTGGCCTAGCGTGCTAATCTCGTGTTGGATTAGACTGTCGAAGACGGGGAGATCGGGGTTCGATCCCGGTATGGTGCACCGAGAGAGGTTTCCCCCAAAATTGTTTTACACCCTCCCTCCACGCAAATGTGGTTACAAGTCCTCTAAATTAATCTTTACTAATCCCTAACTCATTAGTGTAATGAGTACATAAGCGTATAACCTAAACCGGTAGTAAGATGCGGTGCTAAAGAAAACTCTTGACTGTTGCTTGCTGACTCAGTTTACTGTAGCAGTCTTATGTTCGGGTATAGTAAAGGTTAAGACTTAGATATTATGTCGATAATTAAAATTTAATGAAATGTTTGAGTCTAAATTAGTTAACAATTAAAGATACTGTGATAATTTGAATTATGTTTGAACTTTATATAAAGTTAATTTGCTTGGTATACATATTAATTGTAACATGTACTACAATAATAGTCAAATGGAGTAAGCTAAAAACATAACATACATATTATTGAATGACAATCAATCAACTAACTCATAAGCCAACAATTAATAATAACATTGGTTTACTGAGATGATTAAAATATAGCGTAGAAGTGTGAATCAATTACAAATGAACACGTTGAATGAAACGATATACTATAATTGACCACTTATTTTGAGCGAAGGTAAAAACTAAACATACAATACATAAATAGTTAAGTTTAAAAGGAGTTAAACTATAGAAACGATTTGAAACACAAGTTAAATGAGTTAATAAAATTGATCGTGCAAACTTAATATTTTTTACAGTTATCTAAACCTTATCTGGAAATTTTTGTCCCTTTACTCCTTTTTTCCGTGTTCCTGTATTGCTGTTAGTTACGGGAACTCTATTTGTCTAAAATGTTATGTTCGGGTGGTTGACGCTGCTAGCATAGTATCCAAAATACCCGCCAGGCTAGTTGATTATATTTTGCGACATCTTAGTAGCATTCGTACAGTCATTGTAAAAGCAAATTATAATAATTAAATCAAGCTGGGGGTAAGGGGGAGGGGGGCTGCGCTTCACGCTCTTTCGGTTTGTCGGCGATGAGGTTGAGATTCACATTTTGTCTGTGTGTAATACGAGTGATTTTTTCTTGAACGATTTACTCCTTTCTCCACACAAATAAAGGTACATTCCTCCTTAATTATACCTACAACACAAGTGTAATTAAACGCGGATGTACCAGACGGGTGGTGAAATTCAGTGAAGATAATAATTTAAAAACTACGATTTGAATGCTCATAGATTATCAAGGAGTCACGATGGTATCAAAAGACAAAAATTGAGCCATACTCTTCAAGAGGCTTGTAAACCAATGTTCTAGTGTGATCCGGTCTATACTTTCCCGTCGTACACAGCAGTACTAGTAGTTGACAAGTTTGTCTATCACACAACAGTTTCAATTTTCTAGCAATTTTTCATCACAGCAGTAAAATCAAATCTATACTGCATAATTACCATGACATACTCAAACTTTTAATAGAGAGCGCTTGATGTTGATATCAACGCAACAAACCAATAACTTTCTTAGCACCACGTCTTACTACCCATTCGGGCTATACGCTTATGTACCTATTATGTTAATGGTTATAGGGACCAGTAAGGTGATATTTAAAAGAAACGTGCCCGCATTTGCCTGGAGGAAGAGTGGAAAACCATTTAGGGACAAAAACATCAGTACATCCGACCGAGATTCGAACCTCAATCTCCTCGTCATCGGCAGTCTAGTCGACTGCGAGAGCATTGAGTTAGACCATGCAGTCACCGAAGCGGGTAAGACAGTTATTATTATTATTATTAGCACCATGTCTTACTACCCGTTCGGGTTGTACGCACATACGCTAATGTATAAAGGTAGGGTGATTGTGAGATGAAATGGAGGACCTACAGTTTAATGTGGAATCCGAACCACGGTGGAGGTCTGTCATTCCATATATTCACAAGTTGTGAATAATTAATGGCTTGTCAGAGGTGAAGGAAGGGTTTGGTAATCAGATAAATCTGTGCCGGGACCGAGGATTGAACCCCGGACCCCAGTACAGAAGTCCGACACCTTACCCCTAGACCACCAAGTCACCCAAGACAGTTGTTAAGTGTAACTAACTATCCCATTTATTAATATCCTTCTCTTTCTTGGTATAAAGTTTTAGAAGCGCTTCTTTTTACCACACCGTCACGGCACTGTGCTACAGAAAAACATTTCTAGATAAACCTTTATTCTTAGTAGTTTGACCCAAAAGTAATTATAAAAAATTTAGGAATATACGATTCCTGGATAGCTCAGGGGTCAGAGCATTGGCGTACCAAGCCAAAGGTCCCAAGTTCGATTCCCGTGTCCAGATGTGATAACACAAGTGATATGAGATTTCCCCATACGAAATAACTTTCAGACTCTCCCGCACATGTTTAGGCTCATATCCCCCTTCGCAGACCACACGCTCCCTGTATCAAAATGTTCGGTAGAGCATCCCCTATGTCCTGTTTAACTTTTGCACGCTTTCACTGAAACACCGCGCATATCTTAACTACCTATGTTTTATGATAAAGAAAGTAAAAGTCAATTAGGCAATAGCTGGTCCTTACTGATATGATATGAAGAGGTGTGACCACACATGTTCTAAGGCCCATACGGTTCCAACATCTGTTATAAGAAGAACTGCAACGATGTACGTGACAGTGACTTTCGGGACAACCTATATAATTATTTACGTTAATCGATGATTGTATGAGCGCTACAATGATAAGGTTTCCGATATCATGGAAAAGTAGCTGAGGTATTAGCTGTAGAGTTTCACAAAACTCACAAAACGTTAGAACTGTCGCTGGGCTTTCATACAAACTCTGTGCTTTTGACAAGTGAAAAAGTTGATTTAAGTGTCTTCGACTGGGAACGATGGTTTATGTAATGGGACCCGCCTCGACGTTGTAGTTAGTTAACGCGCTAGTTTCGTGTTGAGCTAGTCTGCCAAGGACAGGGAGCTCGAGGTTCGAGTCTCGCTCGGGTGAACTTGGTTTTTTTCCTAAATGGTTTTCCACTCTCCCTCCATGCAAATGCGGGTTCACTTCCTATCTATTCAACCTTCCCAATTCCTAACCCTTTAGCGTAATTAGTACTTAAGTGTATAACCCGAACGGGTATTAAGACGCGGTGCTAAATAAATAAATTAATAAATATATGGTGGGTTGGTTAGAGGCACGTCCTTTTCTTACAGCTAAAAAGTTAATAAAACCAAGGTTAAGTATTCATCTGCTTCAAAAATATGTGGTTTCACTTTACATAATTCATTTGCCGAGTGGCTGAATTTAAGACTCTCTTTATTAGTAGTTTTTCATTTGTGAGAAAAGGATAAAGTTGCCGTGATCAGAGTATATCTGAGCGGGTACATAATGGAAGAGCAATATGTCTCACCAATATAAGCTCTGACATCGTAGCTGGTCCCTATAGGGGCACCGCTGTACTCCTTGGCTGGTACCAATTGGACGCTGGGGGGCGCAAGGGGCGTCATCTCCATGGTGAAGGGGTGAGCGTTGGGCCCCAGACGCTTCATCAAGGCGTCCTGCGCACACAAACCATTCCAAGATACATATATTATAAAAATATATAGGGCAACTCAAAATATCTAGACCAGAATTTCTCAAAATTTTCGGTGATGGAGAACCACCAAATGGCAGCTATCTGCACTGGGAGAACAAATGGGCCTGAGAGGGGGGTGTAGCGGGGATGGGGAGGGTGGAAAATGATACAGGAAAAACATTATTTTTAGGAAATCCTTTTTTAGGACTATAAATATAAAACAAAAATGAATGTTTCAAATTAAATATTGAAAAAAATCATATAATAACATTGACTGAGTGTATTGTAGTTGTTTTATAATTCCTAATTTTCTAAATCTCATCGTTCTAGTTAAATAGTTTTTTATATTTGTTGATTTAGGGTTGGTACAGTCTTCCTTTTCTATGTGACTTTTGTCTACCAAGGAAATAAAAAGAGCGTGGTATAAATATTTCATATTTAATTTTTAGAATTCCACATTTTTGCTTTATATGTGATCAATAACATTCCTTAATTCACTATCATTACTAAACTAATAAACTTCCTGGAATCCTCTGGAACTCTTTATAGGACACCATGGACCACACTTTGAGAAACACTGAACTAGACGAACATATTAATAAATCATCTAGAGTTTATTTGTAAGTAAAATAGTCATAGGAACAAAGAATGGTTAATTAGCTTACTATTATAAAATTATATGCAGATTATATTAATATTTAGTAATTTAATTATTGAACATGATATGTTCACAACATAAACATAAATAAATGGTACGTAATGATCATACGTACTTTCTGATACAGTCTATTATAGTTTGTGGCAACATTTTCAATCACCAGTCATCAGAAAACTACCCTCAATTTTTTTTAGATAAACAAATATATTTTCTTATTTATCTTATAAAACACTCCTCAGATACTCATTTTGAACAAAATCTTTAAAGGATTTTCGAAACATTTAGATTTTTCAAAAATATGCTATCCTTAATCCTTAATTTTAGGGCTAGAATACAAACAACAACATAGGAATGACAACATCTAAACATCAAGTTTGAACAAAATACCACTAAACCATATCGGCTAAAGACACAGGGATAGACAGACAGACATGGTAACAGAAAATTCAATACCCAATTTTTGGGGAGTTTGAGGGGAAATGAGATGCCAAGAGCCATCATAATCTTGAGGTTGACATTTTTTTACTATTACAACATTTCATGTGAGAAAGTAAAATTTGTGGGTATAAAAACATGTCAAATATACATGATATTAACTTATTTTATATGTCCTACACACAAAATATTCGTATGATTAGTGTTTTAAAACTTAAATTATAGATTAAAAGGTACCGTTAATTTATTGTGTGTGGTAGCAAGCTTACCTCACATAATTCTAATCTGGTATAGCTTATCAGATAGAGCCATAGTATAATATTACAAGGTAAGACTTATACCTTTCAGGGTGAACACAGTGCTCATTGATTGAAAAATAAAACCAAAGGTCCACACACCTCTTAACAAAACAATAAACAATATTGAAACTTTTTGTATCTAAGTTTTATTCCCTCATTTAAATTAAACCCATGATAACTTTACGATATTTGCCTTTGTATTGTTATTATTTAAAAAGCATAATTTATGTATTTTAAAGTTATAATTATTTATAATTAAACCCCTTTACATAACGTTCAAGAGATTATGTTTGATATATCATGACTCAGTTTGATTAATCATTTTTGATGTAACTTAGATTCACCCCAAAATAAATGAATGCTTTTGATAACCACAAAGTTAGCTATTTACACTCACAAAAGTATTTATCGACATCAATTGATAATCAAGGTATTAGTCACTAGCCAAACAAAATAGACAATAACTAATTTCAGGACACAGTAGAAGAAGGTAAATTTTAAGGAAATACACCAGCATTCACCTAAAAGAGGGTGGATAGAAACACAAACTTGAATCGTACCCAGCCAGGATTTGAACTCAGGCCGGCTGGATTAGAGTCAGGAGGAGTAGCTATTTTATTTTATTGCTCTTTTTAATTAATTAATTACTGACCCTCTCTTTCATACTTTTATATGGACAAGAAAGCTTCCAACAAGAAGTGGTTAACTGTTGACCCGCAAGTTGAGTTTGAGACTGAGGAAGAAACTGATAAAATGCAACGCGCAGCATGGAGCAGGAACTTGAACTCAAGAGAAAGATGGAAAATAAATAGTTGAAGAACTTTGAAATGTGGTGTTGAAGAAGACGGAGAAGATCAGGTGGACAAACAGGGCGACAAATGAAGAAGTCCTAAAAAGAGTGGGCGAGAAGAGAACCATTTTGGATGTGATTCTTCGGTACCAAGCATACTGGTTCTGACACATTCTTAGGACGACGTCAAAGAAGGAAAGTTTGAGGGAAATAAGATCTTAGGAAGAAGGAGGATTCAAATAGTTGATGACTTGAAGAAAATAAGATAATTCTGGGAACTTAAGGAGGAGGCAAAGGACAGGATGCATTCGGGATCCAAGTTCACTGACAAAAGGATTGGATCTGTTGTAAGATAGAGCACCTAATAATAATAATAATAATAATAATAATAATAATAATAATAATAATAATAATAATAATAATAATATTTAAAACAAGTTTAGTTGGGACATTGTTGTAAATATAATTTTCACCCTACTACCATTTCTATTTGTCGATCTTATCTTAATATCCGTCTGGATTAGTCACACATTTACATTTGGAGAGTAAAGAGAAGGAATAAATAATTGACATAAAATGGACCTGAATCTTCAAGGAAGAAGAGTGATATACAATTTAGTATAAAACTCTTCTTTTCATCCTGTATGGAATTAGAACCCCGATCCCTCCGTTATTGGCACAAAGGACATGTCGAGACTTACACCTTTGTCCGTCTATCATATTATTCATGCTAAAGTTTTTCCGCAGTAGGCTTAATACGAAGTAGTATTATTATCTTTTAACAATAACGAAGTAAAGGTCAAACCATATCTATTTTACAACGTTCATACAGCCGATAATTCAATATAGCTGAAGCATATTATATGTTATTTAATGCTAGTCTTGTAGCGAATAGTGCATAAATCAACGATATATATCGTTACAATCTATTGCTTATCTTTTCATAAGTTTACGCCAAACAACTTAACTTAATATAAACTATAATATTTGTACATACTAATAGAATAAGTGAGTTTTATTTATTTAATCTCGTAATAGGAACTACTTTCAACTCATATACATACACAATCTATATTATTTACACTTCATAAAAGTATGGGTGAATTTTATATATATTTAATCTCGTAATGTGAACTACTTTCAGCTCATATATATATATATAAAATATATATATGAGTTAAAAGTATATATATATAAATATATAATCTATCATAATCGCCCTACCCTAGATTGGGTTGTTTGTTTAAAACTAACATAACAGTGTTGAAAGAAGCGAGCGAAAGAACTGGTCCAGTTTAATTGTTATGATGGGTTAGTAAACATTAGGACGAAACAGTTGACAACTCAAAAAACTTGTCCTCGTTGTCTCGACGATTAGGCCGAATTACGTATAAATGGTTCTGTTATAGAGATATCGAGGATGACAAAATAAAGAATATTCAGAGTAGTCACTCTGCCCGTTTTCAGGGCCACGTGGATTTGAATATCAGGTCATCGGGTACTTGTGCTGGAGGGCAACCGTCGTGCCCAAGGTACTGGGTTTGAATCTGTGGAGGGGTCAGTTGAGCCAGGATAGGTATTCCTTACCAAGCCAGTTCTTTCACGCGCTTCTTTTTGTCACATATCTTATCACATTTTTGTAGTAACTCATAGTGATATTAATGAACCCTAAAAACAGAAGCCTTCTATAAATTACGAACACACACATCTATTTTGCCACCGTCCCTATCTTTTTCCGAAAGCTATCCTGACGAATTAGGCCCACAGGAACGGGCGTAGCGACACTATAATATTTACACATCATAATACTATTCAAGCATTTTGTATACCTAAATTCGTAATGGGAACTACTTTCAACTAGTATATTTGCCATTAATTATTTTTAATTAATTTCCCGTATCAACCAATATCCATCCTCTTACGTAATGGAAAATATTCGTAATTTATACCTTAGATATTTTAATGGTTTCCTCTTTTTGTTTTTATAAAACCATCTTTGCTTCCAATAAATTTCTTTTTGAAATTAAACGAGGAGTTAATTAATTAACTTGTAATTACATAGCTCAAAAGTATCATTTTTTAAAAAGATATTCATTTTATTAATGGCGGATGCGTCATGAGGCCTATTTGACCGCGAGTATAGTATTTTATATTATTTACAAGAATAGTTATTTAATTTGAAACTGTCTATGGAAAATATTAATAATACAGATTTTATGTTTTGTTTTCAGTAACGCAAATTAAATTGAAACCAAATATTATATTTAAACATAATATAAAAAATTCAAAATCAGAGTTTGATTTTTTGTACGAACTGAAGACGAGGACAGAAAATAATAGTTATTTCAGTTTTTACAAACGATTTCTGTTGTTTGATTTGATAGTTATTGTTAATTAATGTTTTATTTCATCAGTTATTTTTGATCTTTCATAAATTACTATTTAGTGTTTACATTTACATTGAAACAATAAAACTTATTTTATTTTCTCTTTCTTTGTTATTATTATTATTATTATCATTATTATTATATATTATGGTTATTATAAGTCACTGACGCAACACTACCATTAAATACTTCCCTCCATTTCCTTTTCCAACTCTTCATTCCATCTCTGCTTTCAGACAAGAGCATTGTCAATTTTCTCATTAAATAGTCTTATATTTTCAATTTCAACTCATATGCGTCTAAGGCTGTAGTAACTACATAGTGTGCCAAATTTCACTTTTAATTCTCCAAATATGTGGATACATTGAAACATATGTTGCCCAGGACTGTTCTAGACCAATCAGTGCTTCTCACCCTTTTCCCAGTATCACTTGGCAAGCGTTTGATGCACACACCTTAACATACTACCCACCTGTCACTTGTGGGAGCAGGACATTTTCTAATTAAATTGCTTATCAAGCAGTAAAGACAGCATGTATATTTAACTTTTTTTTTCATAAACACATTTTACAGTCCAATTTTCATAGGAAGTGCCTTATCTGAAATTTAGGAACGATACTAAATCTACTTTCAAGTAAAGTTTGGTAAACTATCACTTTTTATACATATATATCTATATTATTAATAAATTAATATTATTAATGTAGCAATATTTTTATTGCCTTAAAAACTGTAATGTACTTGTGGAGCAAAGTATACTTAGCGGGGAATCTGTCAATACCGTACTCTGGATTTGTTTAATTTTTTACTTTATAATAAAGAGAAAAAAATATTATAAATGAAATATGTAGACCTTGTAATTATGATGAATTTTTACCTTTTACTTGCCCCATAAGCCCAAAACAATTTTGTCCTCCTCAGGGTGTTTTGATTTTGATTGAAGCCCTCAAATAAATAATAGTTTATTATTGGGTAATTTTTATAAAATTGACACGATTTGCTTAAAATGGATATCTGGAAAGTTTTTTACATGATAGTATAATACAGATTATCTGAGGTTAGATTATGATTACTTATTTTTGAAAACTTAGCCTTAAACCGTAATAGACTATTTTAGAAAGCAAATAGGACTGTGTCACACCATTCAATTTCCTGTGGTCTCATGTCAAACAGCCATAGAACACTTTTCGAGATCCACTGGTCTAGAATTTGAATAACCTTCACCGGTAGTTAAGGGGGGAAAATGTGCGAGTATCGTATTATCTGATTCCCCAGTGTCGGTTTGGGTCGATGCCTAAACCCCGTTCAAGGGCACTGAATTTCTTTTTCCTAGATGGCTTATCACTCTCCCTCGACACAAATGCGGGTACTCTTCCTCTAAATTCTAATAAACTCCCCCCTACCTCGGTGGCCGCATGGTATAACGCGCTACTCTCGTGTTAGCCTAGACTGCCGTTGATGGGTAGATCGAGGTTCGAATCTGGGTCAGGTGTACTAAGGGTGGTTTTTCCAAAATAGATGTCCACTCTTCTTATACACAAATACTGGTACACTTCCTCTAAATATAGCCTTCCTAGTCCCTGAAACCATTAGTGTAATTAGTACATAAGCGTATAACCCGAACGGATAGTAAGACGCGGTGCTAAAAAAATAAAAAATAATTCCTACCTCATTAGTGTAAATATTTGGATAAGCCGAACGTATAGTAAAACGTGGGGACAATGTTATGTTTCTAAAATTTTCAATACTAATAAAAAGTGAAGGCATATCTAGTCTATGAAATTGTTTTTTTTTTTATTTTCTCATCTTATTTTGTTTGTATAATTTCGTAAGCCGCTCCAAGTAGGTTTGTTCGCCTTGCAAATGTCGGTTATGCGTGTTCCTACCTTGAAGGTAAATATAAGGGAGCAATCGTGTGATCAGATTTGTTTCGATGTTTACTCCGACCACAGGTGGCGCCATATTGAATTTGTTCTGTGAGCGTGTGTGTGTGTGTGTGTTTGCTCGGGAAAACACACAACATTTCCTTCTCTCTTCTACCGATGTTCACGAAATATTAAGGTTTAACATTTCATCACGTGTGTCTGGCCTCTATTCCCACCTGATTCCTGCGCTATTTGTATGTGCCGGTAATAGTGTTTATCTGCGTCTGCCGCGTTTTGTTTTCCTACTGTCCAGAGGTCACTTGCTTTATCGGAGGATGAAAATAAATTCTCATCATAACAAGGAATGATGCTTTTTTTCCCCCTGTATTGAACCGAGTATTTACAAAAACATAGACCGCTTTGATGTGATCCGTTTACCGAGTTTATCTTATTTAAACAAAAGTAGCTACTGTTTCCATACTTATAACGAGCCAAGTTGGAATGAAGGTTATATTTGCACAACCTGTTGGATAGCTTTGGCAAAAAAAAAAGTTCGAACCCTTTGCCTTTGTCGGTGGCTCTTAAACTTATCTTCATAATAAAGTTCATCGTCTATTTTGATTTTCCACATCTAATCTAACTACCTTTTGAGGTTATAAACATTTAACTACACTGAGTTGGGGTGAGGAAGGTTTGAATTAAGAAGAAATGTACTCTCATTTTCATGAAAGAAGCGTGGTAAAATCATTAACAAAAAATTATTTTTAATATACGCCAGGCAGAGAGTCGAACCCTGACATCCCCATACCAGTAAACCAGACTAGATGAGCTTGAAATTTAGTCCGTGTGCCCACCGGTGTTTTTTTTGTTATACAAGCTCAGTTGATATAGTATTGTGCTGTGTTCAACACCTTAGCTTATTTGGTAGCGTGCCTATCTACTGAGTCCAAAGGTCCCGGGTTCGACTCCTGCTATAGCCGAAAAATGTGTCATTGTTGAAGTGTGGTTTTACGCTTTCACTTTGATGAACCAACGGTTGGGGATGGGATGTTTTGTCTGTTCCAGATTTAAGTTGTAAGAAGTAAGTCGTGTTCTGATATAATCAATTGGTTTAGAAAGTGCATCTTAAATACCTCAAATAAATAAAAATGCGTTGTTTCACTGATTTATCATTGAATGGGAGTAGGGATATGGTATCGAAAGAAAAATATTGATATTAAAATTTGAATCTGGATTTTTTTAAATCTAATAATAATAACTTAAACTTTTGGGTCATAATAGTATTTTAATGTTTATTTAAACACTGAAAATTATAATGAATTTATAATGATTAACAGCTATGAATTATGATAAGCTAAAAGAGATGGAATGTTAGTGTTGCTTCTTGCGTGTCATGCAGAAGATGAGTGAGAAGTGAGAAATAGTGTAATTAGTCTTTCCTCCACAGTTCACCCTAATAAACCTTTATTACCCAGCATGAGTGAAGATAACAGAAAGGTTGTTTCTTTCGATTCCGATCTGATACTCCCATGTGAGTATTAATATTAGTAAAAGTATCGGAAAATTTGATAGTATTGAAAGGAAAATATCGATACTTTTTTTACATCCCTAACTGGGAGCTCTCAGGGTTTGAGCTTTGGCCTTTTACACTGGGAGGTTGTTTCCGCCAGTGATTTTTAAACTCTTCTTCCACGATAATGCTGACACATCTCCCTTAGACTACCCTCCTCGTAATTACGCTTTGGAGTAAGTAGTTAGTAGCCCTGTTTTGTCGTAGCCATCAGGATAAGTTTAACCTACCCCCACGAGCAGTAGAAGTGTATGGAACGTTATATAGGTAAAGGTTTTTGTATTTTTTTTTAACAAAATAGTTTTTTGACCAAATAAATAAAATATTACTCCAGCAGAAACGTAGTCTTATTTTATTCACATGGTAATGTAAAAAAAATCTTGATTATCTATTATGAGTATAGTGCCATTAGTTGACAAACTTTTTAAATGAAGAGAAAAAGTTGTCATTGAATTCCAGGACACCCTTGACAGATATTCAACAACTTGCGAGGTCACCATGTGAATAAAATTAAACTTTATAATTCTACTGAAGAATTGTTTGATTTATATTGACAAAAAAAGTTTTAATACAAAAACTTTAAAAAACTGCCTTTAACTAGTGTAGCCTACATTCTCACCTTAGCATTGTACACTCAACCAGTGATAACATTTTTTGTGTGTAAAATTTTCGATGAAAATTTCAGGTTATTTAATCCCAGAGGAAAGTGATGTTCTCATAAAGGCTTTAATTATATTATTAATGTATTAACAAATCTGGTCTACAGCAGACCGGGGTCCCCGATGTTAGTAACACATTCAACCACCAAGTGCTCTAGTCAATACGTGACTGCGAAAAGATAACTATATTCCCTATTATTATAATATTGTAATTCATTTGATAATGTTTGGGGTTTGTTTTTTTAGCAATTCATATTACTACCCGTTTGGCTTGTACATTTACATTAAGTGTTAGGAATTAGGAAAATTCAATTTAGAGGAAGGTCACCCGCATTTGAATGAAAGGAAAGTGAAAAACCATTTAGGAAAAACCACCCTCATTACAACCAGATCAGGATTGAACCCCGATATCCCCATCTTCAATAGTCTAGTCTATTGCGAGAGTAGCTGGAACATGTGACTACCGAAGCGGGTCTTTTTGGTGTTGAATTCCTTAAACTAAATTAAACTCAAGTGATAGAATTCAAATTTGGGTATGTCTCGATTACATTTGATCCATAGTTTGCAAGTTTTACGAAAAAATAATTCCATCTCTTTTCTCCAAACCAGACCCTGGAGTCTGCCAAGAGAACAGAAGGATTGGATCACTGGAGTGGCTGCTACTCGGTGATCACGCGTCAGATAAATCGTGTGAAGGTCAAACTCTTGACGCTCTCCTGGGACGGTGGCCAGTTGACGTGTCGCGCCCTGTTCGGGACGATAGCTGGTCAAGGATGTTCGATCCTACAACCAGTCGATATATTCAATTTGAAAAATTTCATAGCGTTCTGTTAGCTCATAGTCATTATGTTTCTCCAACGTTCCATCTTACCGCTCTTTCGTTAATTATTTTTCAAAACTCTTTTGTTGTTGCGCCTTGTCTTATCAACCTTCCGGGCTGTTGGTTTTAATCACACTGACGAGGTTAGAATAAGTAATGTTATACATTAGAAGAAATATACCAACATTTGCACGGATATAGCTAGGAAAATCATTTAGATAAAACTATTCTAAGAACGCCCAGCTGGGATTCAAACCATTACCTCCCTGTCATTGGCATACCATACTTGACTAGCTTTGTCGTCTTTGCCCGCATCCCCGCTGATGCGTTTAAAAACCAAACTTATTCTCACGGATTGAATTAAAACACAAAATAATGTATTATTTTATTCAGTAATCCCACACGGGTGGTCAAGTTGTACATGGCGTCAAACTTGCAATTTACTAGTTCACCATGTAAAGCGGAAGTCAACGCACGAATCTAGGCTGTGTGCACGGAGGGTGGTTTTTCACATAGTATCCTTTGTAGTTTTTATAATCTCTCCCTATACTAATGCGGGCTAACTTTTTCTAAAACTATCCTCCCATTCCTTCTTTATAGATTCAGCCGTTAATTTTTTTTTTTTGCACCACGTTTTACTACCCGTTCGGGTTGTACGCCTATGTAATAATTACACTAATGGGTTATTGATTAGGAAGGCTTAATTTAGAGGAAGTGGACCCACATTTGCGTGTAGAGAGAGTACAAAAATCTTCCCACCCGACCAGGATCGAACCCCGATTCCTCCATTTTAGGCAGTCTAATCCAACACGACATTAACGCGTTAAAATACGTGGACACCAAAGTGGGTTTCAGCCATTAAAACCTTGGTTTTGCACCCTAGTGAACAATTTCAAGCTCATTTTGTATACTTTGCTGGTAACTAGGTCGTTGGGGTTCAAATCCCAACCAGGTGTATTAATGGTCATAATCTTAACTAAATAAGTTTCTCACTTTACCTCCACGCAAATGTGGATATATTTACTCTAAATTCTACCTTCCCCGTGTCTTTTTGCAATTAGTATAGTTGAATTCATATAGTTCGGACGGGTCGTGATGCGTATCAAACAAAATAATAAATTTAACTCTTAAATGAACCAATATTTATTTTTAAAAGCCCATCATCGCCAAATTTTCTCCATTTATTCTGCTACCCAAACTCTAAAGATGTTTTTTATTTTTCTAATTTATTTATCTTACACTTACTGAACCGGCTGATTATATCAGCACACGAGAATTTCTATGATCGAGAGGGAAAGGGCCAACCAATTTCACCGGATAAAGTATTTTCACATAATTTCCAGGGTTCTTTTACATGCCACAACCGACACGATACCAACGGCTTTCATTTACTCCGAAGTAAGTTGCGCTACAGATTTTTATCGCACAAGAAAAATCCATCGACCCCGGCTGGATTTGAACCCAGAAACATCGGGTCATGACGTGAGAACTTTATCGCAAGACCATCGAGGTTGACCTATATAAGCTGAATAATGATTATAATCAACATGAAATTTTAAAAATATGATGGAAATAAGTATTTATTATTTATTGTTGTTGTCAGCTGTGACACCTACGGTACAATTATAATGTACGAGTTTTACTCAGGCGAAAAATCGCTCAAGTCAAATTTATTGCATGTCCAGATAAAAGGGTTTGTATTAAAACCCAGTTTAGTTGTTCTGTGATTTTTGTGCAAATCTACAGCTCAAGCAAGGCCTTTTTTAAAAGATAACTTGACATGACATCAGGAACCTTGTAATCATAGCGTACATTTACCGACTAATGCAAGGTATATTTATATT
This sequence comes from Timema shepardi, assembly GCA_902151425.1. Lineage (NCBI taxonomy): Eukaryota > Metazoa > Arthropoda > Insecta > Phasmatodea > Timematidae > Timema > Timema shepardi. Next base: position 45,075 of record CABFVX010000691.1, on the reverse strand, counting down.
GTGGCTTCGATTGTAAAAATAAAATATTACATGAGTTCAAACTTCAGTAAAACTTTTTTTTTTGTAGAAATAAATGATTTTTTTTTCTGAAATGACAGGTTGCCCTTTGTATATTTGTGGACATTTTGAGTACATCCTCCGTGCCTAGGTCTTAATTTTAAAAAAAAATGGATGAAAATCGGTTTAGTAAATTTCTGGGAATATTTGTTGAAAGGAATCTTTTCCAGTTAAAAAAATATTTATATGTGATATAGGAAGGAATACATGTTCATATTATAATAATTGGAAAAAAAAAAGACACAACTTGATTTCAAGGCAAACTCTGGAAAACAAAATGTGCCTCGGGGGAAAAAAAGTTAACATTAGAATAAAGTTCCTTCAATGGAATATTGACGTAACATCCCCCAATCCAATTAACCATTCAAATAATTTGTTGTATACAAAATGTGTATGTTTTTTTTAAATTTATTCATGGTCAACAGTCTCCAATAACATCTGGTAGCTCTTCTAACCTCTGAAATTTTGTTATATAGGAAGACCACTTCAACCACCAACATTGATTGAAAATTACTAGAATTTGGCATTATAGAAATATTCTGAAATTTTAAAAATGACACCTGGAAACTGGAATTGAACCCGGGATCTTTGGCTTAATATGCCAATGCTCTAACTACTGAGCTATCCAGGAATCGTGCCGTGCCCATGGTCATTTTTCACTCATATTTTAAGGCAGAGTCTATGATGGATGTGTGGAAATCGTTGGCTACAAATGTGTGATTTTATTAAGATAACGAGCTATCAGATGACGCAGCCACCTTCGACTTGGTAGTTGGCATATTGCAGCCATTCAAGATTCATTATAGAAATAGGTTTTATTTAATTCATTAATGGAAAAGTTATCAAAACCTTCCAATAACACTTCCTTATGGATTACTGTATTATTTTTCTTCATATTATTAATTGAATGGATTATTAATATAAATAAAATTTTAATAGATTTAAGTTAAAATTTCTCTTCTAATTTCTCCTTAGATTTGAAGTGGATGTTTTTTCTTGGTTTTTAAGTTAAACATAAAACAAGTTAATAATTCAGTTTAAAGTACATTGTATTCGTAGAATATCATTGTTGTTCACGTAGTTTAAAACTTCATTTTCGCAAAATATGTCAAAATTAAAAAAAAATCTAGGTACTCGATGGATTTCTTAGAATTATACATTCACATAATTTGAGATGAGTTATTCAATGAAAAACCTTTGTGAGAGACCGCCATATTGAAATGGATTACCAGATTGATCAACTATTACATAAATCGTTCGGCCTAGGTTCAAAGAATATTCCTGTCAAATTTCCATTAAACTGGTCAACGCCTTTGTTAATTATCGCGTAAGAGAGATCCGGACAGACGAAAAGATGATCTGCTAAATACTCAAACTAAAAACAAACCCTTGCCTTGATCGGTCAAATATACATATATATTTATTACCTTCTACGACAAGGTATCGGGACATAACAATCCTTTTATCCAGTGGCTATAGGGAACTATGTGATAGACCCAAGTGACGTCCGGATAACCGAGATGTTTATCCAGCGGCTATAGGGAACTATGTGATAGACCCAAGAGACGTCTGGATAACCGAGTTGTTTATCGACAGTGGCCCATGCATGGGAAAGAGGAATTTGATTGTAACATTTTACCTTATAGGTTAACTAGTTAACCTAGCATTACACCATTTTATAAATGATAATATGATAGGCTCATAATGCAATCCGTCAAGGTAAGACTGTTACCTATCAGGGTAAACGGAGTGTACATATATCTAGAGTTCATTCGCCATAGTCACTCTTGTCACGGCATGATATTTGCAGACAAGATATCTCTGCAAGTTTTGATTAGTTCCCTTACTAATTTAACAACCAACCCTAATACGATCTCGCGTTAGAAAAGCTAATAATACCGTCGGAAGCAGTGATACACACACACGTGTTAGACATAAATGGACATAGAGTTAATTTTTTTTTAGATCTAATGCAAACTATTGTAAAGGAGGGAGTTTTGATTGGCGTTGCCGAGACAAATAATGTCATTATTAGAATTGCGAACTTTCCCAGTTTCAAATATTACAATATTCTAGTGGGATCATGGGATTATAGGGATAGGAGTGATATTAGCATTGGGACCACATTGGTCCATTCAATTGAGAGTAATTACAGTTGCGCAAATGTTTGTCGTATATTCCGCTTACGATGAATGCTTACAGTATTACTCCACTATGGCCATATCAGATACGTTGCACCAAAGTTGAAGCGCAGTAGGTGAGCTTGCTACTTTTAAAAATAAGTGAATGGTGGATGCGCACACATTCATATTTTATTTTGTGGTCTAAAAAAAAATTCATACAACAACACACAAACACCATTGGTCATGTAGTATTAGGGGCTAGGCACGCAATACACTAGAGTTCTGATGACGAGGAAGATGAGTTTTGAATCTTTCGATGGAATTGACATCAAGTAACCTATATTTTCAAATAATATTTGAATGTGAGAAAAATTACCTTGATCGTTTATCATCGTTAATGTATTAAGAAACTTAAATATTTCTATATGAAATGGTACATTTTATTTATTTTATATTATTTTTTCTATAAAGGTGAGATGGGTATATTTTTAAATATTGAATTTAAGGAATAAATACAAGATGTTTAGACAATAAAAGGTAGAGTGGAGAAACGAGAGGTGATGGCGAACCTTTGATAAGTTTTTTGGTTTTCAGCCCCTTTTTTTAGGAGATTGTTTTCAGCATGTAATTTTTAATATCCTCGCCACCTTAAGGCAAGCGCCATACTTCTAAACCACCTTCCTCATATATTATCCCATTACTTAATTTAAGTCACTAATTACTTTTATGTTACCCACATCTGTGGTCGCGTTAACTAAGGTGTCAGTCTTATCTTGTCTGGTTTGCCAGTGGCGGGAAAGTCGGGGCTATAATTACGACCAGGTGTTCTGAAGATTCTTTCCTAAATTATTTTACTCTCTCTCTCCACGCAAATACGGATAATTTTTACCTTTCTAATTGTTCCTAACCTATTGGAGTAAATATGCAAAAAACCTGAACGGGGAGTAAGACGCGATGCATATAATTAAAAAGAAACCTGGTGTTAGACATACAAATAAAATCAATAAAAATCAATGAAATACTCTTCTTGGACCCTTAAATCCAGTAGGGGCCTAACTGATAGCTAGTACTGGCACTAAAGCATTTTAATAAAAACAATACTCAAGAAACCCTCTCACATTTATAACGTTCTATATCAATGTATGGGGTGACCTGGCGGTCTAGGGGTAAGGTGTCAGACTTCTATGCTGGCGGCCGGGGTTCAATCCCAGGTCCCGGCAAAGATTTATCTGATTACCAAACCCTTCCTTCACCTCTGACAAGACATCTTGTGAATGTGAGGAATGCCAGGCCTCCACCGCGGTTCGGATTCCACGTTAAACTGTAGGTCCTTCATTTCATCTCACAATCACCCTACCATTACACATTAGCGTAAGTGCGTATAACCTGAACGGGTAGTAAGACGCGGTGCTAATAATAATAATAATAATAATAATAATAATATATCAATGTACACAGCGTAGCTGTTTCTTATATTATGTATGTATGTGTATGTGTATGTGTGTGTGTGTGTGTGCGTGCGGTAGGATCACTCACTTTCTATCGCTTGTCTATGTGTGAGCTTGTCTTCTGATTGGAGCCGATCTCCAGCTGAGCGCCATATTGTTTGATCTACTTACGTTACGGCGCTAGATTTCATTACGCTGTGCCCCGTCCCTTCGCAATGACGTCACAAGACGCTCACATCCGGGTTTGCGAGATGAGGGAGCGTTTTTTTTAATTCCAAGAGCGAGATCCGTCCGAGAGACGTAGAGAGGGATTTCCGATGTGAACAAACCAAAATACCGCAAGGGTTCGTCGAGGGGTCATCACGCCTAACTTTTACCTTATAGGTCAGTGTTCGATTCTCATTGGCTTCATTGGGAGCGATTTTATATTTTTTCTCTATGCAAATACTGGTGCGGTTAATTTTATATAATAAAATCTAAATAAATGAAACACCGCGAGTTTACTACTTTATAATTCATACGGCTCTACTGTACATAATTATTAAACTCCTCACTGGTGATCACGTGGTTTAAGACGTCAGGTTCGTGATATATTGGAATACAAGTGATGAAAATGTTAAAGTTCAACTCTAAGCTGGTTTGTTTAGGTTTTATCACTGTGATTTTCCTATCTCTCTCTACTTTAGTGGTAATGCACTTCCTCTAAAACAACTTTCCTCATTCCTACCCTTTAGATTAAGACGTAAACAACCTTTTATCATTAAATGTACTAATAAACATATATTTAGTGATGGAGAGAACACAACGAGGTTAAATAAAATGGGCTGTAACTGTATTAATTTATAAGGACGATGGGAAGTCATCATAGAGGGAAAAAAGTATTCCCTGATGCAGCCGAAAAGATTCGAACTTCATCTAAAGCCGATATAAATCCAGGCGCACTACTTAAGTGACCAAAGCGGTTCCCTTTAAAAGTTTATTGTTACCACCAAAGTGTACATACAGGTATTATATTTTACTTGTAAAGGCAAGCACATAAAAAATAACCGTCTTTATCGATTGAATGATAAAACATTTACTCTCAATTTAACTTGTATGTATTGCAACAGGTTAGTTTAAAAAAAATGTGTTTACTCCCTCCCCCCCCCTTTTTTTTCTAAATCCCACACCTTAAGCCCAACGTACGATGACATGGACTTGAAACCCCGTAGCTCGGTCATATTGATTTTGAATATTAAGAGTAGTGTAGGTATTTGAATTTTCCTATCACTCAAAATATTTTTGATGAGGCTACATGTTCTTTCGTGTTTAAATAAAAGTGTGTTATAAAATAGCTATCCATTTATTGAGTTTTTTTAAAAAGAAAGACAAATAATTTGAAATTTATATTTGAAAGAATTTGTAATTAATAATACAAATTAAAATATTTCTAGCTGGCTCGTTGACACGCCATGCTCAACTGTAGCCTTTATATTTTATAAATGTGAACTAGAAATGTAATTAACCTAGGTAGAAATTAGTATTCTAATTTTGATCTGAAATTAAAAACCCTCACCTTTGAATATTTGTTTGCAGCTAATATTTTCTAGTCATATTATTGATGTAAAAATCATTCATTATTTTTTTAAATGAAAATCGGTGGTTTGGTATGGTTCCGGGAATCATTGTCTAAAGAAATACCTCCACATTTTAGATTTATTTGTTCGTATATCATACGTATAGTCGGATCAATATACAAGTGATTTTTGAATTAATTATTTAAAGTTTAGTAGTCAACATTGATAAATGATCACTATATTTATCTTCCATCTATTAAAGATGCTATCTTCATAGCATATTGCGTAAGGTACATGAATATAGAAATATAGATATTTTTCAAAACTACCCGAAAAGTACCTTTTTATGATTATTCAACAGTCCGGAAAAATTGTCCTTATTTAGAAGTGTACATTAAGAACAGTGGCGCAACACTAAGGCCCGCAGGGCCTGCAATGTGGAGGGGCCTAATGGTATAAGGAGGCCCGCGAAAGGAAACTTTAAATTACTATATTATTATTATTATTATTATTATTATTATCCCCGCGTCTTACTACCTCGTTCGGGTTATACGCACTTACGCTAATGTGTAATGGTAAGGTGATTGTGAGATGAAATGGAGGACCTACAGTTTAACGTGGAATTAGAACCACGGTGGAGGCCTAAATTACTATAAATTTGGTGGAAATAATTAACTAAGCTATGGCATTATTTCAATTATTTCATTCAGTTTTAAATATTGCAGACTTTTTTTTTAATCTTCATGCAGTCGAGCTGACTGACTGATGACGTTCCCAACACAAAACTGAGGCTAAAACAATCATTGTAAGGTGTGATTACTAAAATAGTAATTATTTAGGGTATTAATTATTTTATAACATTTATTAAGGTGCTTAATGACTTGTAAAAGGGGGTCTGAAAATAAATCTTGCAGTTGGAGGGGGGGGGAGGGGGAGCTTAATCTGTTACGCCACTGATTTCGGATGAGTGTTAGATAAACCCTTTTAAAAGTTAAAGTAACCTAATACGATTTCACTCTCACCTGTGGGCACGTGGACTAAACGCCAAGCTCGTATAGTCTGGTTTGCTGGTAATGTGGAGATCGGGGTTATAATCGTAACCGGGTATGTTGAGTTTTTTTATAAAGAGTTTCTCAATCTCTCTCCACACGAATAAGGGTAGATTTCCTCTAAATTCTCCGGTACATTAGCTGAGTCGGTAGTGTATCTGTTTATTGAGTTGAAGGTCTCTGGTTTGATTTTCAGCATGGCCGAAAAATACATCATTGGTGAAATGTGTGTTTCCCCTTTCACAATGATGAATTAATGAGTGGGGGCTTGATGTTGTGTTTGTTCTAGATATAAGTTAGTTTATAAGTCGTGTGGTGATATAATCACTCGGTTCAGAAAGTGCACGTTAAAAACCTCAAATAAATTAAAAAAACCCTTTAAATTCTCCTTTTCTGGTTTATCTCCTATTAATGTAATTATGTCGACCTCGGGGGTCTTGGGAGTAAAGTGCTCACCTCAGGACCCGGTGCTCGTGGGCTCAAACCCAGCTGAGATTGACGTATTTTTCAAGAGCAATACAAATCTGTAGCACAACTTCCTTTGAAGGAGAAGTAAAGCCTTCATCCTGTCCCATGTCGATTATGGCTTGTAAAAAAAATCCTGGAAGGTATGTGAAAACACCTTTCCGGTAAAATTGGTAGGCACTTTCACACTCACTCATAGAAATTCAGTATGGCAGGCAATGAGGAACCTCCACACTGTCTAAACGCTCTTAGTAGATGTGATTTCTACCTGTCGAAGGGCCGACTCCATACCCAGCTCCGGATGGATAGAAATCACATCAAACCAACCCGTGGGAAAATTGCCCAAACCGCTAGTAAGACGTGGTGTAAACACTATTTTTTTTATTGTAATGATTTCCAGGATTTTTTGAACGTATACTGTGTTTTGAAGCCATCATAAAACTGACGTATAAATGTGTGTTTGAATATATATTTGATATTTTCCCTCACATTAATTACAATCCATAATCCGTTAAATATAAATAACGGGTGTATTAACGAAAAAAAATTGCTATATTTTCTAATAAAAGGAAGAAAATTCTACGTATACAAGCCCCGTCAATCACACTCAAAAAGTAATTTTGTGGATTCGATGATAGAGTAGAGATAAACATTGAAATAAAATAGTATTTATTGCATTTAGAAGGGCGTTACCAATGTATTTTTTTTAACGTTACAAATGATTTTAGGCCTAGGGTAGAACCACATTAACTTAACCAGCCGGTTTATTTCCAACCCTTTGTTAAAAGTACAGTTATTAAAATAAATCGATGTATTAGTAAGCAGCACCAATAATATATCTAAAAAATGTTTTTACAACGTCAATAGCGTTTTTTTAGGCCTCGCTTATTGATAGGTAGCGTCGTTAATATAGTAGGATTTTGTAAGAAGCAAACTATTAAAAATACTAAAAGGTTTTTTTGCTGTCAACTTTGATAAAGTTTTATTGTAAAGATATATTGCTTGTGTTACTTTATAGATATTGATAATATCTTTAAAAAGTGACAGATGGAGATCACATGAACTGACGTAAAAATACGTGAAAGTAGATATAGTAATTATTTTCGTAACTGTCATAGAAAGCTCTTGCCACGAAAGTTTTGACTGTGGGTAGGTAGTGATCACTAATAATTCAGATTCCGAGTGTATTACAGAGAAGCCATCATAACCTATTGGGAAATCAGGGTCTTCCTTTGAATATAAATATATTTTGTTTATATTCCGTCCCTAACGCTATACGGATAACTTTGCACACTAACTTAGACTCATTCCAGCTATCTGAACACACTTAGGTGGGGATATAGCGGACGCGAGAAAAAGTGTTTTTTGCAGTTTTTGTATCAACACTTTTTTTTTAGTTTAAATAAATCAAATATTGCTCCAACAGAAACATATACTGTAATTTTCTTCATATAGTGATATCAACAGTTGTTTAATATCTGTCAAGAGTGTCCTGGAATTTAATGACAACGTTTTCTCTTCATTAAAAAAGTTTCTCATCTAATGCCGCCATGCTCATGACAGATATTAAATAACCGTTGATATCACCATATGAAGAAAATTAAACTCTTTGCTTCTACTTGAGCGATATTGTATTTATTTTAGGTAAAAAAATGTTTTGCTATAAAAACTGCAAAAAAACTGGTCTTTTTTCACGTCCCCTACACTTTCACCTTAAGTCCCTAAGGAGCAGGCTTGAGCTGAGGGGGCATATCTCCCTACGAGCTATTATGTTTTTAATTACAGGTGGATGTGGGGTAAATTCAAAATTTGCCATTGGTCAAATGAGTTAAATATGACCACCGTTAGCAATATTTTAACAGTTTACATTTATTAAGGATTTAATATGTTGGACCTAGATAAAATAGTATTTCAAACAAGAACAGCCATTCTCCAACATTTCTCACCCCCTTTATCCATTGTCCATTACACAGAGGAAATTATTGCATCATAATTTGTTCTATTCAAACCCCCCCCTTTACCCCCGCCCTTTTCTTAAGCGTATGACATATTTCACCTTGAGTGATGCAGAATCTAGTTAGGTTGCCTTATATGTAAACTTTTGGTCTGCCTGGTGGCACAAAATGTTTCCCATGGTGTACCTATTAAGGTTGTCTACCAGTAATTAAGGTAATAAGATGATGTATTTTTATTTATTTATCATCGCGCCTTACTAACCATTTGGGTTATACGCTTAAGTCCTAATTACGCTAATGGGTTAGGAATTGGGAAGGTTGAATATATGAGGGAGTTAAGCCGCATTTGTGGGAGGGTAGAGTGACAACATATTTAGGAAAAACCACCCCCAGTTCACCCGAGTGAGATTTGAACCTCGATCTCCCCGTCCTCGACAGTCTAGCTCAACACTAAACTATCACGTTAGCTAACTACGCTACCGAGGTGGGTAAGAGATTATGTAATGATAGTGGTTATGAAGGTGTGGAACCTATTTAACCAGAACATAATGACCATGGGAACAGTTCTCCTTTCGGGAAAAATATCTATGGTACCACTGGATATCAAACCTGGGACCTCTAGATTAGTAACCAGGGGCACTGATCACTAGAACAAGAGGCCTCTCCCCTGCTGATATAAGTTTGTGAATTGTGGATACGCCCAGCTCAATACCTTAAAATTAACATTTGGTTTGGGCCGCAACCGTTCTCATTTAAAAATGTGACTATAGCTGTAATTTTTTTAGCAAGTCATTTTAACAAGGTTACAGGGTGATTATAAAGCTATAGCCAACAAATATTTATTTGTTAGTAAAACTCCGTCGTACATCACTAACCTTCTGAAATCCTTGTATTCCCTTGGGGTTACGCGTACCCCACTTTGGGAAACACTGCACTAGATAATATTAACGATTCCGTTTTTTTTTGCATACCGCGTTTTACTACCCGTTTAGGCTATCCGTATATCTAAACTAATGGGATAGGAATGAGGAAGGTATAATTCAGAGGAAATTCGCCTGCATTTGTGTGGAAGGTGTGTGGAAACTCATTTAGGAAAAAATACCCTCAATACATCTTACCAGGATTTGAAACTCAGTCTTACCGTCACCGACAATGCAATTTATTGCGAGAGTAACGCACTAGATCACGTGAATACCGAAGGACGTTACAATTGATCATTCGTATTACCAATTTGATCAGCGTTATGAATGCTGAAAGTAACCACGTTGCGTCACCACCTCCAATCCATGGGATTTTTTTTTGTGAAACACTCGAGAAGATGTTAATTCTAATCTAAAGACGGAAGTAGACAATGGTGAACGTACATCCTTAGAAGAAAACGGTAAAAGGATGGAACGAGATTTATAATTCCGATGGTTTGGTTGGTTTATTGCAAAACTCGTCCCGAGACGTGACGTCTGTTTTCCTCTTGTCTGCCCGAATTTCGTCATATTTCCCTGTTTATTCCCCGTCATAGGCAGTGGAGGTGTGGGTGCGCCCTCCTCGAACGAAGGCTTCCAATATCCGATCTCCTACGTCAACTTCCGACCGCCGCGGGTAGTGGTAGATTGGGTCGGGTTTGTCACTGATGGGGACCAGATACTTTTGAGTCGGTAGACTGTATGTGTGGTGTTTCTCTGATTCACCAGTGCCTTGGAGCAGTGGCTCAGAAATAGGAGGCACGGGGGTAAATTTACCCCTAACTCCCCAAATTGAAGGGGGTAAAAAGTATCATTTTCACCCCCCCTTCCAAATAATATAATAACACTTTTATATAATGTAAAGATCTTGTTGAAGCAAGATACAAAGTTCACACTAAGTTAACATAATAAAAATAAGATGTTCTTGGAGCACACACTCAAAAGATTTTGAAAACTCTGAGTGGAACCAGTTACATCAGCTGTTGAAGAAAGAAGGTTTTCAATGCTTAAATGCATAAAAAAACTATCTTCGCTTCACGACGAAGCAACGTAAACTAAACCACCCGTGTCTGCTTAGTGCATAAGCTGAGATGCTCAACAAACTTGAAATTGCAAAACTAATTAGTGGTTTTATAGCTAGTAACGAATATAGGGCAAATGTGTTTATAAACCCATTTTAATTGTTAGTGTTTCATGATTTTTAATTGAGTCGCATCAGATATAATCTTTCTTAATTTGTTTTGTGTGTATTTACTCTAATGCTTGGCATGCCTAAAATAAATTAGACAAATTCACAATGAAACCGTTAGATATTACATTTTCATGGTATTTTTTTAGTCCAAAAAAAAGTTATCCCCTATAACAGCACATGATCATATTAAGCCTCCCCCTCCCCTGCCCAAATAAAAACGTTCCTGCGCCACTGCGGAGTATATTCACTTAGGTTTCGTTTCCTTAAATTGGGATGGAATGAGACCTGAAATAAGCTCAGCATTTTAATAGTTTATATACCATTTTATTTTTTGGGGGGAGGGAACAAATAAAATACTGCTCTAGTATATACGTTTAGCTTAATTTTATACACAAAGTAATTTCAACAGTTTTTTAATATTTGTCATGAGCTTAATGCCATGTTATGAGTAAACTTTTTAAATTAAAATAAAAAGTCCTAGTAATATTTTCCATTCCCATAACAAGTATTAAAAAACTGTTTGAATTACTATTTATAGAAAATTAAACTGATAAAATATATCTACAGGAGAAATAATTTATTTATTCAAGCAAAAAAAAAATACTTTTTTGTTATGAAAACTGCCATTATAGTTACCTTAACTCACGCTTCCTTCCGTCTTGGTCAGCGGGAAAATATCAATCGCGGTCAGACCACACGGTTTAAAATACAAGGGTATGTGTCGTTTTCTTCTCTCTTCAATCTAAGATTATACTTGATTTTGTCCCTTCACTTACAACCACCCTTTGTCACGTCACTACGAAAGAGAGTAAAGAAAACTACGACAAGTCTTCTTATCTCAAGCTAAACATAAAAGCTCGCTGCTAGTTCTCAAATATCTTAACATTTTCTCAATTTTTTTCTTTTCTTTGCTTCTTGGTGGTTTAGTAATTCTCTTTGCTTCGGGTTGTTTTAACAGAGCAGACCCATTCCCATTCATACCTTAGAGTGTTTAGTTTTTTTTGTTTATAAATTTACTTTGTTGTGTTTCGTTTTTACGTTTCCGTAGCTCACTGCTTTATTAACTAAATGTCTTTCCCCCCACCCTTATCAAAGGAATAACACTGTAATTGTATTTGTTTACTTGTGGGACTACACGTTTGTGCACACCAAACAACGAATCTATTTTCATTAGAATGGTAATGAACTTTGAAAGGACTGGAGTTAAAGTTTAAAAGGTGAAACAATAGTCTCTGAATCGCGAGTTCTGGTCTGAACATTCTACAGTGTTCACCGTGATCACAAAGGCATTCTATAGTGCTCAACATGACATTCTTCAGTTCTCACCATGATCACCATGGTATTATATAGTGCTCACCATGATCACCATGGCATTATATAATGTTAACCATGATCACCATGGCATTCTATAGTGTTAACCATGATCACCATGGCATTATACAGTGTTCACCATGATCACAATGGCATTCTATAGTGCTCATCATGGCATTTTTCAGTGCTTACCACGATCACTATGGTATTCTATAGTGTTCACAATGATATTCCGAAGTGCTCACCATAATCGCCATGGCATTCTATAGTGTTCAGCATGATATGCCTAAGTGCTCACCATGGTATTCTATAGGGCTCGCCATGACATTCTTCAGTGCCCACCATGATCACAATGGAATTCTACAGTGCTCACCACGATCACAATGGCATTCTACAGTGTTCACCATGATCACAATGACATTCTATAGTGCTCATCATGGCATTTTTAAGTACTCGCCACGATCACCATGGTATTCTATAGTGTTCAAAATGATATTCCAAAGTGCTCACCATAATCACATGGCATTCTATAGTTTTCACAATGATATTCCAAAGTGCTCACCATAATCACCATGGCATTCTACAGTGTTCACCATGATCACAATGACATTTTATAGTGCTCATCATGGCGTTTTTCAGTACTCGCCACGATCACCATGGTATTCTATAGTGTTCACAATGATATTCCAAAGTGCTCACCATAATCACCATGGCATTCTATAGTGCTCAACATTGTATTCTATAGTGCTCACCATGGCATTCTACAGTGCTCGCCACGATCACCATGGCATTCTATAGTGTTCACAATGATATTCCAAAGTGCTCACCATAATCACCATGGTATTCTATAGTGTTCACCATGATATTCCAAAGTGCTCACCATGATCACCATGGAATTATATAGTGTTCGCCATGATCACCATGGCATTATACAGTGTTCACCATGATCACAAGAGTATTCTATAGTGCTCATCATGGCATTTTTCAGTGCTCACCACGATCACCATGATATTCTATAGTGTTCACAATGATATTCCAAAGTGCTCACCATAATCACCATGGCATTCTATAGTGTTCACCATGATATTCCAAAGTACTCACCATAATCACCATGGCATTCTATAGTGTTCACCATGATATTCCAAAGTGCTCACCATATTAACCATGGCATTATATAGTGCTCACCATGGCATTCTACAGGGCTCGCCACGATCACCATGGCATTCTATAGTGTTCGCCACGATCACCATGGCATTCTATAGTGTTCGCCACGATCACCATGGTATTCTATAGTGTTCACCATGATATTCCAAAGTGCTCACCATGATCACCATGGCATTCTAGAGTGCTCACCATGATCACAAAGGCATTTTATAGTGTTCACCATGACATTCTTCAGTGCTTGCCATGATCACCATGGTATTCTATAGTGCTCACCATGACATTCTTCAGTGCTCGCCATGATCACCATGGTATTCTATAGTGCTCACCATGACATTCTTCAGTGCTCACCATGATCACCATGGCATTCTATAGTGTTCACCATAATCACCATGGCATTCTATAGTGTTCACCATGGCATTATATAGTGTTCACCATGATCACCATGGTATTATACAGTGTTCACCATAATCACAATTGCATTTTATAGTGCTCATTATGGCATTTTTCAGTGCTCGCCACGATCACCATGGCATTCTATAGTGTTCACCACGATATTCCAAAGTGCTCACAACTTTAGATTGCTCTGTTGCGATTTTCTTATCCTTTCCTGTTATTTTATTTGGTGGAACCCACATCGGTGGGAAAGTGGACTAGGTATAATGCTCGACTGATCGGTTTTACCGTTGGAGGTGAGGTAGGGGTTGGAATCCCAGCCACGTGTACTGAGTTTCCCCCTAAATTCTTTCTCAATCTCTCTCCACATTTCCTTTAAATCCTATCCTACTCATTCCTATCCCATTAACGTGATTAAAATTCTTATATATCGGATGGGTAGTAAGACCTGTTAAATAGAAGATAATTGAAAGATTATATGTGTGATAACTTGTTCTGTATTTATATTTGATGTCGAATTATTTTTCTATCAAATTTATGAAATCAATACATTTAATTCATCAGTCTCACTGAAATTTTGGAATTTTGGTGACAAAGAGTTTGAAGTTTGAATCTCAGCCGGGTCCACTGGGGGCGATTTTTCACCGGTTATTCTATTTATAACTGTATTTTCCCTTTACTATCTCCATGTAATCGTGGGTGCACTTACTCTAAGCTACGCTCTCCACTAATACCCATTTGGTTAAGCTGTTGACTAAGCATAGCTTTTGTTTAGTTAAATGTGAACTTTCTGAACAGATTAATTATGTATGCACAAGACTTATTAACTAATTTAAATCTAGAATCAGAAACAAAATTCAGGCCCTAGCCGTTAATTCATCACCGAGTAGATCCACATTTCACCAATGATAAATCTTTCAGCCATTCCAGGAATCAAACCCGGCACTTTTAGCTCAGTAATTAGACAGGCTACCGACTGAGCTAAGGTTTCAGGAATAGTTTTAAGAGCAATAATAGAAGCGTTTAATAAAATCCTAACGCTATAAAAACACTGATCTATTTTAAATAAGGTTTTGTGACATCTTTTACCCAACTTTAGTCCAACGACCACGTTGCCCTGGAGATTACTATCGTAAATGGGAGAACCACATATTAAAACTGAGATTTCTCTTATTTCCTCACTAGCCCACTTCGGTCGCCGCAGGGTCTAAGGCTCTCGCAATAGAATATATTATCAATGAAGGGAACATCGAGGTTTGAATTTAAGTCGGGTGAATTGAGATTTTTTTCCTTCTAAATGATTTCTCGCTATGACACCACGCAACTGCTGGTATATTTACTTTAAAATGTTACCTTCCTTATCTCATACCAATTATTCTAATTAAATGGGTGTAACCTAGATGGTTACTAAGACGCGATGCAGAAAAAAAAAGAGTGTGTTATTGATTAATAATAAAACCAAGTGAAATGAACTTCTATGACCTTTGACCTAACCCTTCGTTCTCAAAAGACTGTGATGATGTAAGGTTACATTTCATCAATGTGACCTGTACTTTCCTATTCCCCAAATCCCCTATTGCACGTGGGAAGGGGGGCGGGGGGGGGATAAACCTTTTAGGCTGGCGGGCAACATTGAAATATTATACATGTTTCGAGAGCTGGTTCATTTAAACTTATCAAATCTAACCAGAACAAAACTTAGCGTTACAATAACCCGTTTCAGTGGCCGAATGGTCTAAGTCGTTTTATTACTGGCCTGCCGATGATGGGAAGATCGGAGTTTTAATTCCTGTCGGGACTCCTAAATGAGGTCTTTCCTAAATGGTTTCCCACTCTCTTTATACGCAAATGTGGCTTGATTGTCTCTAAAAGGCTTCGTTCCTTATCCCTTCCCTATTATAATAATTATTATATATGCATTTACCCTGAACAGCTATTAAAATATGATGGAAAAAAAAAGCATTACAATAAAAATATCCTAAGCCTGTCTTATTAATGTGAAACTTGGGTCTGACTTTGTAATGAAAGAGATTTAATATTTAGCTTAATTTTTTTTTTCTTTATAGCATGTAATTATATACAGGTGTTTTTAAGCGGAACTTTGATTTGCTTTATACGTGGACTAGACGAACTTAATGTTTAGTCAAGAAACCGATCGATCGATATTGCCCTTCTACACTCGCCTCATAACAGTCGGTTGGGATTGAATCCTGGACTCACAAGTCTTTCATATAATGACGTTGGGCCGATGATTTATTGGTTTAAAATCCGTATATTAAAGCAACATCCTTCACTTCTTCCCGATGGTGTTTTTTATGTTAGATTTCTTAAAGCCGATATTATTACATAGATTTGTGATGATTTTACCAACGGGAATAAGGCATATTTACTTTATATCAGATAATTCCAAATTATATTGATCGTAAAACTGTTTAAAAATAACTTCTCGAAATAAAAAATAGAAAACGTTAAAAATAAACTCATTTTGGCTTTAAGAAGGGACATGAAAAATAGTCTATATTTATTTTTTGTCAATAATAATTACTTGACTTTCTTTTTACTTAAATCATTCTTTTCTTCTTAATGATCTTACTACTTTCTTCACGAAATACACCGCAGTCTTTTATTAGGATATTCTAATTTACAATAGCAAAGTTGGTTTCATGTTGTAATTCTTTTAGATTAAAAACAACAAAAGAAGGATAAACATATAGCACATGCAAGGGAAAACATTTTTACTTCTTGGAATATTATGAAAGGTGTTTTATTCTTCTATCTTTTTTTAGTTTTTAATTTTGATTCTTTCATGCATGATATATTTATTTTAGAACACGAATATATAAATTTACATTTCAAAACATTTTTATTTTTATATACATTTTTTGTGTGGTTGTATTACAAAAAATAAAATTCAAGAAAAAAGAGCGTGAGGCAGTATTTTTTTTATTCCAGGATGTATACAGTATGGAAGTATATTATTTTATTTCTATATTAACTTCCTCTTCCAATTAAGGTAATTCTAGGCTATGACTGTATCAAATTTCATTTTAAAACATTTGTAATGAGCTCAGCTGTAGAATGAATTACGCAATTTAGAGTCTCCCCTCTACCCTTACTACCCCACCCCTATATAATTCTTACAAAATAAACCTACCTAGAGATTATTCACTCGTTAGTATGGTTTTGAGACATATGCTTTACCAGCAAATTGAGTTATTAGCTTTGGGCACTACCCTTATAATGGAATGTATTAATTACTCAAAGGTTGCCTATTTTAACATTACACGTAGATTCAATTTAAGGTGGGAATACAGGGAGCACGATAAAAGTCATGTTTTCTACACTTTTTATGGCAAAACATTTTTCTACCAATGTAAATAAAATAATGCTCTAGTATAAACATATCATTTAATTTCCTTCATATGGTGATATCAACATTTTTTGAATATCTGTCATGAGCATGGTGGCATTAGATGACATACTTTTTATGTAAATAGAAAAAGTTGTCATTAAATTCTAGCATACTCTTGACAGATATTCTTTATATTGATATCACCACGTGAAGAAAATTAAATTTTATGTTTATACTGGAGCAATATTTAATTTATTTTGGCCAAAAACGTTTTGATACAACTGCAAAAACACCGGCCTTAACTTGCGTTTCCTACAACCTCGCCTTAAAAGCGTTCGCGCCTCGAGGTGGTCTACCTCAATAAATGGTTGTCCGATGTCTGAAGCCCGACGACTTGACGTGTCAACGGCCGAGGACTGTAGGAGTAAAAATATTTCTTTACCAAATTAAAATAATTTTTAAAAAGCTTGTACATTTTATAAAATTGCCTTCTTTTTATATTTAAAACACGAGGCGATTCCTTTCGACAATTATTTCAGGGTGCACAACCTCAAAGGTTATAAAAGAGGTTTTGTCCCAAACTATACAAATATTTAAAGGGGAAACTGCAATTTCAGAAAACGTCCATTTATTTAGACAGAAATCTTTTAAGTTATTCCAAACACACACACACACACAATTTGTAAGCTTTGATATGATAATCCTTGAAGTGTACTTGTGTTTTATATATATTAAAATTTAAATATTAAAAAATATGTATATATTAAATACAAGTAGTTAGTATGTATTAAAATTTAAATATTAAAACATATGTGTACATATTAAATACAAGTAAACTTCAAGAATTGTCACATCAAAGCTTACAAATTTTCAATAAAGAAGCCGCAATTAAGAAAATTATTCTCATAGTTCTTGCTGAACCGATTTAAATTTGATATATTAAACAAAAATTTAATAGAAAATGGCGAAGAGGAATCTTTTACAACTTCACACTTGAAAATAAAATTGGGCAACCATATAATGTAAACATTTCAGACTGATGCACTTGATTGGGATTCAAACTGGATCTCGGAGATTATATACAATCACATTATTCATTTACAACTGAGGATTATTATTAGACCGTAATAATGTAGACTTATCTGTTTGAATGCTCTCATGTTTTGCATACCTGTCGGATATATAACAGTGAACAGTTAACTTAAAGTTGTGTATAGAGGAGAGTGGTTCCACCAGATTGGATTTAGTTAGGGTGAAAAGGGGGTGGGCGGATGAAACGACCCTCTCCCCACTCCATCTATTAAATATTGAACGAACCGACCAACGCCGCGCGCGTCACACGTACGGTACATGATTGCAGCCTCTGGGCTAACTTTGTGCAAGAACGATTTATATCCCCATAACTTAAAAATGTTTTCTTAGGCCGTGGATTCTACAGTTAAATTTTAAAAGGAAGAGCCTTACATATATTACACAAGAAAACAAATGGTCTTGTCCACAACATGTAAATATTAAGCATTTATTATCAGATATAAACTGTTTCTTATAATTATCTTTTAACTTTTATCTTGTTAGCCAACAAAATATATTTCACTAGACCCTTCCCTCTTCCCCCCACCCCCCGCATTATTTTCAAATTAAAATATAGCTTATATTACTCGCTGATAATGAAGATTTATATTGGTGAAAGAATTTTTAAAATGGGTCCAGTAATTTTTGAGTTTATCCATTACAAAAAAAACTTTACTCTTTATAATATTATTGTAGACAACACTAATAATATAGTAAAATATTATTGATGGAATCGCAAAAATATATTTGTATTTTCTAAATGTTTCTTCCTACCAAAAATATTATCTAAAAATCTGAGTTAAGGGAGTAACATGAATAGGTGATTTCACAAGAATTCATCTATGGAAAGGCCTGCACAGGTGGACTCGTGGATCGAGACATGAGTCATTTCTAATATGTGTTCTAATATATATTATTCTAAGAGGTTCTTATTTTAAAATCCTAATAAAACTGCAGCACAAATTTTAGCCACAAATATTATTTTTCGGTATTTCTTTCAATATACAAATGCCAGGCCTCCACCGTGGTTCGGATTCCACGTTAAACTGTAGGTCCTTCATTTCATATCACAATCACCCTACCATTACACATTAGCGTAAGTGCGTATAACCCGAACGGGTAGTAAGACGAGGTGCTTATAATAATAATAATAATTTCAATATACAGACACTTCAAATAAAAATAAGAAACATTGAAAGAAACTTATTTTTTCAAATAAATGTTACCTCTTAAAACAAATCGGATCAAATGAACTTGTGAAAAGGTACACAAGCTTAGAGTTGGATATTTATCGAAAAATAATTATTTATACCAGCCGGGAAATATTTTTTTTTAAACTTGAAGCTGTCAGATTTTTAAAGTCTTTTTTCCTTTCATTTTGGTTCAATACATTATCCGTTGACATACAAACAAAGCTCACTCCAAGTACTTGAAAATCAAGCTAAGTCGTTATATCAAACCTTATAAACATACTATTTTACCACAAGTTGATTATAATATTAACTAACATAGCAAAGCCTAGCCGTCATTTGATAAAGCGCATAAAATGTTGAGCTTAGTTTGTAAAAAGTGTCATTCTGTCAGTTATTAATTAAGAGTGGAAAAAGTGAGAGTGAACTAAATTAATTCTATTTTTATTAAGTAAAAAAAAAAAAAAAATTACAATCGAAAAATTCCACCTCCATTAGGTTCTGTCCCGTGGTCTATAATATTATAAGTATGCAAAGTTTCAGCTTTCTGGGTCATCTAGACTAGAGGCTTCTGGAGGCTGTGGAAAAACACACAATTTGAATATATAGGTGTATACACGCATGATGTTGGTGAATTCATAGCCCAAACTGCACATGTGGCTTATTTGAACCAAAAGTAATACACAATCCCTATACGGCTACATCCGGAAAACTATGATAATACCATTAAATTGTGTTCAAAGTTTCGGCGTACAGGGCCGGAAAAGTAGAGCTGTTCAAGCATATGTGTACAACAGGTTGCATAGGAGAGAGGCGCGTGGCACTGCACATGTAATAATAGCAAGCACTTTCTGTGATGGAGGACAGTTAATAATGATCCTCAGAATGTATTCGTATCTATAGATGGACTTGTGTGTTGTTTACTATTAATATTGTGGTTAGTTCTGCTGCCGTACTCCAAGATGTCGAGGTATGTAGTGCCGCACGCTTAACTTCTATGCAACCTGTTGTAAACATATGCTTAAACAGCTTTGCTCTCCCGGTTCTGTATGCCGAAGCTTTGAACACAATTACTAGTATTAGCATAGCTTTCCGGATATAAGTGTATAGGGATTTTGTATTACTTTGTTTGAATGGGTGGACCCCGAGCAGTGAGGGGTTGGAATCCTAGAGGATTGGGTGATGTGTGGGAGTGAATAACATTCAACTGATAGAGAACTAACTTCTATTTATTGAGGATAATATCCAAACTACTACACACAGATAACAAAGGACTACTATCGCGTGACGCGGGAGCATTAGCGACTCATAGGTAACTCGCGAGCTGCTTATGGAACCGAGTTCGAGCCTCACACGCCGTAGGAATCCCCGAAATAGATCAAGTTCTCTTGTAGATCGTTGCTAAACGACTCGTATTCTATGCACTTTGGCAAGGTTTTTCTTAGATTGAAGTGAAGCTCCGCTTCTAATAATTAGACAACCAATCAACTAACAAGATTTTACTAGTTAATACTTTAAACTCGCTGATGTTCTATCAATCAAGCCAGGTATATCAGTCGCACGATGCTCGATCACCAACAGGAAATAATACATAATTTTTATATTGTTAGAATACACTTTAAAATAATATGTTCCAAGGAAATGTTCAAGCGTGGATTAATGGCTTGCGAGAATAAACTTAAAAATAATATGTTCCAAGGAAATGTTCAAGCATGGATAAACAGCTTGCAAGAATACACCTAAAATAATATGTTCCAAGGAAATGTTCAAGGTTGGATTAACGGCTTGCCAGAATACACTTAAAATAATATGTTCCAAGGAAATGTTCAAGCGTGGATTAACGTTTTGTACAAATATAATTTAAAATAATAGGTTCTATATATATATATATAAATATGTTCTTTTATGTATATATATGTATATATATACATATATATATATATATATATTCGCCTTGTATATATAAAGGGTACAAGGTGAAAATATGCAAAGCCACACCTCACATTTTCTAAGACAACTTATGTAGGCCAATATCAAACCTCAGAAAACCCCCAGGAAATATTTTATTTAAAAAATAAAATAATTACAAAGTCCTCTTTTAATCATAATCTGAGGAGAATTAGGAAGAGACCATGATTGTCTTACAGATGGAAAAACTATCTCACTCTGAGTTAAAATTGGATTTTACCTCTTTTTGTCCTCTATTTTAAGATAGTTTTTGACCCTCTTACTGCGTTGCTTAGACCGGGCTCTTGGAATTGTTCAACGATTTAAGTTACACGAATTAGCTAGAGTGAACTTGTACTCTTGTCAAAGGACATGTGCTTCGATCACTTTCGATGCCACTTTAGTGGTCCGTGAATATTTGATTCCCTCCTGTGCTCAAGTACAGGGATATTTTAAAGAAATATAGCTACTTTGAAAAATCAAACGGTTTCGTTATTGATTAATACGTTACGGTTTATTATCACCACGTATTACTACGCGTCCGGGTTGTACACCTATCTATCAATTACACTAGTTTGTTAGGGATGAGGGAGGTAGAATTTAGAGGAAGTGTACCCACATTTTCATGGAGGAAGAGTGGAACACCTTTTAGGGAAAACAACCCTCAATACACATGACCAGGTTTCAAACCCCGATCTCTGCGTCATCGGCAATCTGGTCTATTGCGAGATCGACACCTTAGATCATGCGGCCACTGGGGTGTGTCACGTTACAGTTGATCAGTAACTTTTCTACACATGGTAAATTTGTTTCCTTATATATAACTTATTATACGTGAAGTAATAAGAGCCCTTTAACTTGTCATAAGCAGCCCGCTTCGGTGGTCGAATGGTCTAAGCATCACTCTCGCAATAGACCAGACTGTCAATGACAGGGAGATCAGGATTCAAATCCCAATCGAGCATACTGAGGTCCTTAACTTAAATGATTTTCCACTCTCCCTTTGTGCAAACGTAGGTTCACTTTCTCTAAATTCAACCTTCCTCATCCCTAATTCACTAGCATAATCAGCATGCAAACCTATAATTTGAACAGGCAATAAGACGAGGTGCTAAAAATAAAAAAATCACAAATAAAACAAGTATTGAGCTGTGTATCTTCTGAAATGTTAAAAACTTCCTTTTCGATTGTTTTGCATAGGCGTGCCTTCGGGGTGTTCTGGTTGCTCTAAGGCACAACTTAATATCTAAGTGTATTTGCGTTTTAATTTAATCGCATGATATACTCGTTGAGTTTTAAAATAGAGATGATAAATGCATTACATATTGAATGCTGAATTGAGTAATATGAAATTAAAAATATTTTAGAAAGAGCTAAAGTTATTTCAGAGTATGTAAAAAACAAACTAAGAAATACAATGACTCAAAAAGCCTCGACTCATTCAATATTTTGTACATTGAACAATAATTTGTTTCGTAAATTAATTACGATGATGTGCTTGAGGAATTTAAGTCAATAAAACTTTCTTGATGATAGTCATTTTATTCCTTAGGACAGGAAAATAGAAAAACTTTAATCTTTTTAGGTCAATTTCTTATTAAGTTTGGTTTAAAGTAAACTTTAATTGTTGATTAAAAGAAACATAATTATAGGTTTAGTTAAGTTTTATTTTATTTTGTTTGATGAATACAAACTATGCTAATTTAGCTTAAAAATTCGTACTCCTGATTTCCCCATCCCCCCTCTCTTCACTTAGCCTCAGCTACAGTCCTGGACCCTCCTCACTCCCGGAGGCATTCCTTACTATGAACGTCCTAATGAACTGCTCTGCGCACACCTATGTTTCTGTGATTAGAGCTACTTTGTCATTTGTGTATTTATGATTATATTATATTTTATAAACCTGCTTCAGTGGACGAATGGTCTAAGGCGTTACTCTCGTGCTATACTGGCCTACTGATGACGGGGAGATTGGTGGTTCGATTCCTGGTCGTGTTTACTGAGGGTGTTTTTCCCTAAAGTTGTTTCCTCTTCTCCTTCCATGCAGTTGCGGGTAGATTACCTATAAAATGCTGCCTTTATTATCTCTACCCAATTGGAGTAATTATCATAAATGTTATAATCGGAGCAGGTAGAAGACACGATGATAGAAACAAAATGTGTAAAAAAATGATAAAAAAGGTGACATAATCTCTCATTTTGTGAGGTTGTCAAACGTGATTTTATTCAACTATTTAATTATTTTCTAGTATGAACGTGGATTGAGGAGTCAATATCTTCTAGTTTGGTTTGACAATGACAAGGGAGGTCGGGGTTTGAATTACAGTTGGATGTTCTGATGTGGTTTTTACTAAACTCTTTACTCCTTTTCCTCTAGAAAAATGTGGAGTATATTTCCTCTAAATTCTACCTTACTCATTCATATCACATTAACGGAAAAATTTGGATAGTCCAAGGTTTTTTTTACAAGCTGCTTAATAAATGTTGGTATTGATGAGAGGATCTCGTGTATTAGTGGCAAACATTTTTTTTACGTGCGGGTTGTACGCTTATATTAACTACACTATTGAAATAGGAATAAGGAAGGGGTAGTTATAGAGGAAATGTACCTGCATTTACATGGAAGGGGAGAGGTACACTATTTAAAAACCATCTAAACAGACCTGACCGTAATTTGAACCCTTATCGCCTCGCCTCCAACAATCCTGTATAAGACGAGAGTGACGAGCTAGACCACGCGACCACCGATACGGGTAATGGCAAAATAAACTTTTATTGTCTTTCTCGATATTAACAAAAGGAACTCAACTCAAATTTTTATTACACACTTTTGTGCACATCTCACGAGTCTTACATAAACTTTTGGGGTCCTCCCCTGTGATCAAGAGCACTGAGGCAACTGTTTTAAGGTGAGATGGGAGTCATCACGAGATTAAGCCTTCATTGCTACAGTTTTATTAATAGAATACTACTACTTGTTAATTTAAATTGGTTGAAAATTGACACCTAGACACGGGAATCGACCTCGGGACTTTTGGCTTAGCGTGTCAATGCTTTACCACAGATCTATCCAGGATTGGTCCCGTGCTCTGTCATTCTTCACTTATAGTTTAAGACTGAGTCTGTGATAGACGTGTGTACATCGTCAGTTAAATATAAGCGATCAATTAATATCGTGAGATATCATATAGCACATTCATGTGCAGCTCGAGAGGGCTGTTAGGCTACCAAGAATACAATAAGATTGTAATTAAAACAAATTTCAATTAATATCAACATTACAATTTACAAATAATTGTAAATATGGGGATGTCCATGTTGTTATTTAGTATCTGTGTTTAGAAACGCGCCAATACAAAAGTGGCCTGGTGTTTATAGGTATTTAAAAAATGTAAATGAAGGAAAGCTAAAACAATTTAAAGGGAATGATTACGTAAGAGTGAGTAAGAAACAAATTATTGAACAATGTAATGAAGAGTAAAGTGTTCAAAGTTTGAATAAAAAAAATCACTCGTTTACATTGAATAGCTGCAACACTGTCGTCGTAGTTAGCCGACATATTTTGGAAAATAGGGACCTATAGAGATCATAGCTTCAATGATTGTGGTCACGCTGCCCTTTCCAAACTCCATTTACCAAGTCACTAGTTTTGGAATGTTCGTTTTATTCTAATTTTATTTTTCTACCACGGTGCAAGTTTTGCAGCGACTCACGTTAACTAGCCAAACAAATGAATATGTTAAAACAGTGTTTGCTGATTCATCAGTATGCAACGTGCAGGTTTAGCAAAACCTCATCATGAATAGAGTCTCAATTAGCATCGCAATTACAATTTAAGTTGTCTCTATGGTTTTGAGCCAATTTAACTCCTCTGATGGAAACTCACTTTTATTTATAAATACGTGGTGTAAAGCTAATAGATATTTGAATTGGACTGTATATTTCGGTCAAAAAAATACGAATTTAATTTCAAACTTGCATGAAAGTGTCGATATATCTAATCCTGAATGATACATGTTTTTTCAAAATTCTAAATCATTACAAATTTTCAAACTTCTAAATCACACAGATTTTTTTCAAGCATCTATATCACACAAGTGTTTTACAACTTCTAGTTCACACAAGCATTTTAAAACTTATAAATAACATGTTTGGAAAAAAAATTAATCACACAAGTTTGTTCAAACTTCCAAATCACACACTTTTTAACCACATGCATTTTTTCCAACGTAAACTGGCAAATATTTGGTTTTGTAAAAACTAGAAACTTTTCTATCAGTAATTAAAGTCAAGGTGATCTGGTGGTCTAGGGGTAAGGTGTCGGACTTCTGTGCTGGGGATCCGGGGTTCAATCCTAGGTCCTGGCACAGATTTATCTGATTACCAAATCCTTCCTTCACCTCTGACAAGACGTGCATTAGTCACAACTTGTGAATGTGTGGAATGCCAGGCCTCCACCGTGGTTCGGATTCCACGTTAAACTGTAGGACCTCCATTTCATCTTACAATCACCTTACCATTACACATTAGCGTAGGTGCGTATAACCCGGACGGGTAGTAAGACGCAATAATAATACAAGTCAATAGCTTACACAGAAAAGGAAAAAATAAGTGAACTTACCAAAAAGTTGTTAGGTGCCGCATGTTGTTGACAAATGCTTATTCGACAGAATATCCTTCTTTTTGAGTTAATCTGTTCATTTATACGCTTTAGTGATAATATGCTAACTCTGAGCGACTTACAGGATCTTATAGGGTGTTGACCCAGGAAATGCATCACTATTTGACGGTAGAGAGAGAAAGTACGAGTATATAGGAAAATACATAATGGAAAAAAAAATTCCTTTGGACATGTATGGAATTGGAACTCCGGCCTTCTGAACTAAAAATTGGGAGGGTTATTTAAGTTGATAATTTTACCTTATATTTTTAAAGATGTTATCTATATTTAAATACTTCTTTCTTTAAGTTTCACGAACATTTATTGATACGATAAACGCCATGATTATCACATATATTTTGCGTGGTACTTTCTATATTACTAATATTAACATCAGGTACATGCTGGATGGGTGTTAAATTAATCACACCTTCATATAGTTTCTTTATTTACGACCTCGCATGTGTATAAATAACTCTTTACAATTTATTTTCGGATCGTGTTTTATAATTGGATTTTGCATACTACTACTATTATTATTATTATTAGCACTGCATCTTACTACCCGTTCGGGTTATACGCTTTTAAGTACTAATTACTCTAATGGATTAGGAATTGGGGAGGTTGAATTAGAGGAAGTGAACCCGCACTTGCGTGGAGGGAGAGTGGAAAACAATTTAGGAAAAACCACCCCCAGTTCACCCGACCGAGATTCGAACCTCGATCTCCTCGTCCTCAGCAGTCGAGCTCAACACGACTAGGGCGTTAGCCAATTACGCCACCGAGGCTGGTGCCAAACCAAGATATCTTTTTTGAAAAACTTTTTTACATTATTGAAACATGAAAAAATTAACTCATGAAAATAATCGTCTGGACGTTTCTTTTTTTTATGGAAGCGGCGTCTGTGGTTCACTTAAAAAATATTTACAAACTAAAGATTCTAAAAGGCTGCGTTCTCTTCTTAAATTAAGATGGCGAATCAGATGAAATATTAAATTAAGGTGGTTGATGACGTCAAACAAACCGTATTTGGTTTTGTTCACGCGCATGTGTTTATAAAATAAACACATTTTATTTTGAAACTTATATTTTGTATGTAAGTTATAAAGAACATTTATTTTGGTGGCCAATAATTATAAGAAGATAGACTACAAGTGTGAATATGATACTTTTTAATTGATTATTTCATGTACTATAATCTCCTGATGCCCCAAACGCGAAATAAGATACACAATAGATTGATTAAAAATTGTTATAATTTCAATTAACTACACAAAAACCAATTATACAGTAATCCTCAGGAAAGTAATATTAGAAACGTTTGATAACACTTTTGATTGATAATTATTTTTGTATTACTAAAAAATAATTATTTCTACATAGATTAACGTTAGTGACTTCCAATTAATGTTTGCAAGAAACATTTTTTGTTAACTATCTGCGATTTATATATTTCGCGTCTGTGATACAACTATCATAGTCCAGTAGTGGAATATTTAGCCAGTACTAATGTACTTTTACCCAGGGGACGCCTAAATAGACTAATCGTACATCCTTTCCGTGAAGCCTCTTTCCATGTCCCAATGAGATGAGATGAGATGAGATGAGGTGATGGTGAATATGAGGGTGTGGAATCAGTGGAAATATTTAAACTTATTTTAGGCCTAACTAACCAAACCCTGGAGACCATTGGGGTAATACTTCATTTAAGAAAAATACCCAAGGTACCAGCCGGTAATCGAACCCGGGACTCCTAGGCTCGCAGACAGGTGTACTGACCACTACACGACAGGGACGGCTAGCTGTCAGCTAGCACCCCTTCTACTC
This sequence comes from Timema shepardi, assembly GCA_902151425.1. NCBI lineage: Eukaryota > Metazoa > Arthropoda > Insecta > Phasmatodea > Timematidae > Timema > Timema shepardi. Next base: position 17,356 of record CABFVX010000691.1, on the reverse strand, counting down.
TGCTGGATAGTTTGTGCTTGGACCGTATGATAGCTAAAACGTGTTTAAAAAAAGCATTTTAAACTAATTTTTTTAAATAGTTGAAATAATCTCGTGGAAATATGAACTGAATAAAAATGGTCTTCATCTAAGTTCGTGAGTTTTACAGAGGCCATTAGTGTGCTCTCAGCCTTTTATTTTTTACTTTGATAAAAATTCTACTAAAAAACTTTTTAATCCTTTCTTTCCAACAAAGCGCATTCAAGCTTTACGCTCATTAATTTGATGACGCTTTTGAAAATAAAACAAAATTATGTAATCTTTCAAAATTAATCTTTCCACTTCCACTATTCTGTTTTGTATATAAAATAAGATATTTTTTTGTGACACCTCATTTATTAAACTACTATCTAGATAATAACTCATATTTGTAATTTTTTTAAAACAAAATACTATAGTCTAGTTAATTTGTCTGATATTGAACAGCGTCTGATAATAACAACTTTCATGAGTGCGTACGCCAATTAGTACGTTTTGTATCTGGAATTTAGGACGGCTATTGACCTCTGTGGTCTTGGGGTAAAGAGCTCGCCTTAGAACTTGGTGTTCGTAGGTTCAAACCTAGCTGAGTTTAACGTATTTTTACTGAGTGATAAAAATCCGTAGCACAATTTCTTTCGGAGGGGAAGTATAGCCATCGGTGTTATGTCGATTATGGTACGTAAAAATAACTTGAAGGTATGTGAAAATACCTTTACCTAAACAAATTGTAGGCGCTTTCTCGCTAGATCGTAGAACCTCATGGGGTGTGTGGGCTGATAACCCGCTCCACCTGAAATTAACCTATCACGGAAACTGCAACAAGAATAGCTCCAGTAGCGAAGTTTGGTTGCAGCTCTGTGCTCCACATAGGAAGCTAAATGAATTATTATTATTATTAATAATAATAATATTGTATAATAGGAAGAAAATTTTGTTGTTGTCAATAGTGATAATATTTGGCTTTGATATTATCTTTGTAAAGTGAAAGCATGACTCTTACGAATATGAAGATTGTTTAAGTAACTTTAACAACTGCCAAAAAAGTTTCTTACTATCTAAATCAGACTGTATTTTTTTGTATGTAGAGTTCATTACTTGTCGTATGAATACATTAAGTTAGTTCGGATATCTTATAGAAACCCGCTTCATTGGCAGCGTGGTCTAACACGCTACTCTCGCTGTAGACTATAATGCCGATGATGGGGGGGATCGAGGTTTCAATCTCGGTCGGGTGTACTGAGGGTAGTTCTTACAAAAGGGTTTTACATTCTTCCACCACGAACATTTGGGTAGACCTACACTTTTCTTAAGTATAACATTCAAAATTCCTAAAACCATTCGCGTAATTGGTACATAAATGTATAACTTGAACGGGTAGTAATACGAGGTGCTAAAATTACTTATAAAAGTGAATGATATGGCACACTAACTAACAAAATAACTACACACTTTCATATTGGTTATAACCAACTCCTGCTCCAATGGAATTGACTTTGATTTGAGAGTAAGGGTAACCTGGCGGTCTAGGGGTAAGGTGTCAGACTTCTATGCTGGCGGCCGGGGTTCAATCCTCGGTCTCGGCACAGATTTATCTGATTACCAAACCCTTCCTTCACCTCTGACAAGACATCTTGTGAATGTGGGGAATGCCAGGCCTCCACAGTGGTTCGGATTCCACGTTAAACTGTAGGTCCTCCATTTCATCTCACAATCACCCTACCATTACACATTAGCGTAAGTGCGTATAACCCGAACGGGTAGTAAGACGCGGTGCTAATAATAATAATAATAATAATTGAGATTAAGGTGCTAGAATCCCGGCTGGCTGCAATGAGTCTTTTCTTTTCTTATGAAAAGCTTCAAACTCCCGGTCTAACGCCAACCAAACTTGTCCCTGATCCACCATGATCAGATCTGTTTGTTAAAATTTAGCGGATTTAGTGATGATGTGTGGCCACTGGATGAAATGAATTAGTACTCAAATGGCAAATGTCTGAATGCCAAAACTGCACATGAAAAATGCACATGCATCGATGCTTAGTTATTATTAATAAGCACTAGCTTTAAATATTTTAATCCAATATTTTTTATTGCGTGCAGTGTATTTACTTACTACCTGTCCAAGTTATCTGTATATGTAGAGTAGTGGGATGATAATTAAAGTAGTTATACCCTCATTTGTGAAGAGGGAAAGTATAAAACCATTAAAAACATTGCCTGAGATCCTATTTATGAACTCCCGACACCAACAAATCAGACCTATGTAGGCTTTCAAATATTACATAAGCACCTTAGTGGGAGGTTCAAGCTTTGCTTATTTTTGTTGACCAGGGGTGAGGGGGGCCAGAACAATGCTTACGTAAGACAAAGAAAGATGGGCAAAACTGAGGGAGGGTGCATTGCAAGCCACTTGGACTTCGGGCAGCAATGAAGATATTGAGTGGCTAAATGAGGAAGACGGGCAGAAGCTTATTGAAGTAAGCCAAAGCTTGAGTGACCTTTCCCCCCTCCCTCCAAATAGAAATATAATAATAGTAAATGTTAAGACGTGGATCCAAGGACCTTGGTCATTGGATTAAGTGGTGTTTAAGCAGGCATGATACTTTAGACCCATTAGGTTTGTTCAATCAACAAAATAATATTAACATAAATTTTGTTTTTACAAATACGTTGTGATACTTTACGTGTAAATATGTGCATGTTATATGTGTGTATGTATATGTTATTAATTGATTTTATTGGTTAGAATTTTCTTTGATCAATTTTATTCAATCCGCCAAGTTGATTATGATCTATTTTAAAATTAATCTTATTGTATATGTAAAAGTATACTTATAAATAATAGTGAGTGTTTTTTCATTACATTCAACCGTTCACTAATTGAAATATGTATCTTGTTTAGCCACCTTGATCACACAATTCAGTTCATTAGTGGGATATAATTTCGCTATAAGTACCGAGGATGTTTGACTACCACGTGTCAAAGAATTATATCAGATGCGTGTGTAGCTACACCTCTGTCATTTACCATTATCTGTCTCTTGTAACATGTTCTTTCACTCTGTTCCGTTCATCATCATCATCATCATCATCATCATCATCATATCCAGCCCTGGAATGTAGTCGTCAGTGCACCTGGCTACGAGCCTAGGGTTCTCGGGTTCGATTCCCGCCTGGAACCGTGGGTATTTATCTATAAGAGGAATTTATCTTAACCTTCGCCAGGGGTTGGTAAATTAAGCTTTAGCTAGGTTTAAGACTTACACTGGTCCACGCCTCCATATTCACTATCATTACGTCATCCCATTGTGGTTACGCTTACCGGTGAGTCCCGAGTCGAGTCGAGTCTCATGGAGTCGAGTCCAATCTGACCCTAAGAGTCAAGGCCTTTCACACTAGTGAGTCGAGTCATTGAGTCCACTAGTGTGATCAAAGAGCTCGTGCAAGACGGATGGAGTCCTAGTGGTTTCTATAAATACAATTGTATGGAGGTGCTGGCGTAGACGTCTAGAAATACGTCGCTTAATTAATGTGAAACAATGCACCTTAAGTCCCTCCCGGTCACTAATGGCTAATGCTAAAAAAATCAATAGATAATCACCCTCATTATCAACTGTTTCCTGCGTGTGACCGGGTTAGTTTAGTAAATTGCCTCCATCTTCCTCTATTCTTACACCATTCTTCCTCCTTTAATTTTTTCTATTCTTCTACTATCACTTGCACATTTATGCAATCTGCTCCTCCTGTTTCTTTATTGGTCTTTCTTGCGGTCTTTTCCCTCAAACATCACCTCCTTTATTCTCTTTGGCATCCTCTTTTTTTCCATCCTAATTACATGGTCATACCATCTGAGTCTTACTTCCTCTACTATCTCATGTACTCCAACTCTTCCCTGTAATAATCGATTCCTTATCCTGTTTATCATCGTGATGGCTAACATGCATCACGCAAAATTAATTTAAAATCTTATTTGATTTCAATGGTGACATTTCTTCGGAGCTAAATACTTTGTTCCTATTCGTAGCTTTTTGACAAAAATAGTTTACCTTTAACAGTGATTTTTGTCCCCATAAAGTAATAATTCGCATAACATTTCGTTCTATAATCTGACCTGAATACTTTTAAAATCAACTATGTAATATATGCAAAGTATAAAAATTTCATATAAATGGGATCAAAGAACTGGGTAATATTGGTGTTACTACTACATAATTTTAGAAGTCAATGCTGTAATATTATTATTGAAAGTTTATAGAGCATGTTGAACATGTTTTAAAATGTACATTATCATGTGTGCTCATCCATAAGCCACGTCACATTTTCCCCCCTTTACCTTTACTGACCCTACCCCATCCCATGTAGATATTAGATATTCCTCCTTCCCTTCTTTCAACAGTGTTACGTGGCTTATGTACTACCCCTAACCAGTCAGATAGATTTCTTTATTATAAAAACTTGTAGATAAAAACTGACTTTCAGATAATAACCTAACATTTTTGAAAAACACAATGAAAGTAAAAATACTAGAATATGATTATTAATACAAGTAAAAATATTATTATTATTAGCACCGCGTCTTACTACCCGTTCGGGCTATACGTACTTACGCTAATGTGTTATGGTAGGGTGATTGTGAGATGAAATGAAGGACCTACAGTTTAACGTGGAATCCGAACCACGGTGGAGGCCTGGCATTCCTCACATTCACAAGATGTCTTGTCAGAGGGGAAGGAAGGGTTTGGTAATCAGATAAATCTTTGCCGGGACCGGGGATCGAACCCCGGCCGCCAGCACAGAAGTCTGACACCATACCCCTAGGCCGCCAGGTCACCCAAGTAAAAATAGTTTTCTCAAATGAGGATTTGATAGAGTGAATGTTTAAACTTACTTAAATGCTCTTTATCATCTAAAGGAAGCGTGGTTTGAATCCAACCTCAACTGGGAATGATCACTTAGTGTACTTCTAACAATAATTCTAATAATCAGTATCAGAAAACGGGTAGTAAGACGCGGCGCTAAAAATAAATAAAAAAAGTATCAGGAAAAATTTTTCCATTGCGTCTGGGCTATTCGCATTCATCCAAGCTAATGAGGTAAGAACGAGGAAGGTAGAATGGATATGAAATGCTACCACATTTGAGTGAAGGGGAAGTGGAAAACTATTATGAAAAAACTCCATCAATACACCAGCTGGGATTTGAACCCAGAGCCTCTTGTCAACGTTAAGCCAGACTAAATGTAAGTATGTATAGTACTCAACCTGAAGGTTGGTTGGCTGCTCAATAGTTCCATCGTGATCTATAAAGCCTAAGCAGCACTGAAGAGACGTACTAGGGAAATGAGGAGTAAGGTAGTTTCCCGTTGCTTTCCTCACTGAACCAGATGGTACTTACTATTGCACAACAGTCTGCCAAGTCACCAACTGACCCTACAAGCGACCCCTTCACTCCATTCATCACAGGTCTGGCTGTATATTGAATGTTATTACTAGTATCGTTTATACATCTGCCACTTTCATATTTTTCAGAGCCATAAGTGAGACTGAGATCAATGAAAGTAACAACTTGTTCTAGCCCGTACCAGAAGATAAAGGACATTTTAACACTTTATCTGACCAGCGATGGATCCGGCAAGATTAGATGATTCTGACACTTTGTCTGCATACTCACTGCTGGTGCGACCATTTCATTGTAGAGTGAATCACTTCGTTACACTAATAAACAAAGCTATGGTTGGACCATTGTGTATTGACACTTAACAGACACCTAGGAAGGTTACAAGAGATAATTTTAAGTATTCCTACATTAAGTCATTTGATCGTCATCTGTCATTTTTGATAGTAACTATAAAATGTTTAAAATGAAGCATGTAGGAAAAAGATCGCAAGGGAGGCCAAGAAGAAGACGGGAGGAGCAGATAACACCAAGTGTCCAAGTGAGAGGATAAGAATGGAATAAATTAAAGGAGTAAGAGTGGTGAAGAATAGAGGAAGATGAAGGCATTTTACTAAACCGACTACAATCCTTGCTACAATCTGGAAACAGATGATGATGTTGATGAGTAATTATAAAATAACATTATTAATTTAATAAAATTTTATAAATGTTAACCTAACGAGACTTGTTTGTATTTTTTTAAAGGCCCATCATAAGAAAATAGGGCTGTATTTTAATGCATCCATACACCTAAGGTTGTGTCCTATAATCGTCGCTATTAATATATTCTTTCAATTTGGACGACTGTAAAATAATCACAGTGATCGATCGTCATTGTTAACTACTCCTCGATTATTTTAGTGGGTTTTCTAAAAGGGTCAATACCTTTGGGTCCGGCATTCGAATACTCATGCAACAAAGATAAATAATCTCAACAGGATTGGCCGCACAGATAGCGTGTCGGAAAGTGACTTGAAGACTCAGGTTTGATCAATAACGCGTGCAATTAATTTATTTTCCCATACTTTCTCCAAATAATTGCTTGTTTTATCTATTTGACAGACACTTTACCAAATTTAAGGATTTTAACACTTCTAGTAGCAATTTTCTTCGACTTATGCTTTACAAAAGGGGGACTTTTAACGCTTCTAATCGCACTTGTAATAATTTACGAATCATGCGTGTGGCATAGCAGGTTAATACTTGTGTTTAACCTTGAGCGTTTTTAACTAAGACTGTGAAAGTTGGAAGAAATATTTAAAATTTACCCTCATCTTGATGTATTGACTTCTATAGTACTGGTAGGGCTGGCAATTGAGTGTACACATTAAAAAAAAGACGATACTTATTGTTTAGTTTAAAGTACTTGTAAACTTTCCAATAACTAAACTAACATGAAATGAAACATTGAGAGTGGCTCACTATGCTAGGGAATTAATGAATCTTGTCAAGTGCTTTCTAAGAAGTTGTGAAAACAGAACAATGAGTGCCCCTTGAAGGCTGCGTTGCGGTGAAGACACACTCAGCTTCGGGTTCGTGACGTCACACCTGGATGCGGGTCGATGATTCCCCCCCCCTTCTCCCCACCCACCTTTCACCCCGTAGCATCAAATCTCTCTTTTTCCATCTCCGCTTGTTTCTCCGATGTTGTAAACCGATTCTGTGTTTTACTGAATGCAAATACCCATTTCTGGGCCAAGTGATGTTCCCACGAGCGTCCACGTGCACAGTTTACTGTTTAGTCGTATGAACTGTGCATGCGCAGGGATTTTAATTTATGTATTTAAATAAACCCAGAATGAGATAAGTGTAGGCACGTATATTTAATAAAGGATTAGAAAATGATACGTGGAATATTTCAAACGTCAAACAAAATGTGTTGGTAAAATTACTCACTTTCACGATTTCCGATGAAAAATAAGCATTTATTACAAATGGCTTCTTTCTCTCTATTATTATTATTATTATTATTATTATTATTATTATTATTAGCACCGCGTCTTACTACCCGTTCGTGTTATACTCACGCTAATGTGTAATGGTAGGGTGATTGTGAGATGAAATGAAGGACCTACAGTTTAACGTGGAATCCGAACCACGGTGGAGGCCTGGCATTCCACACATTCACAAGATGTGATTAATACACGTCTTGTCAGAGGTGAAGGAAGGGTTTGGTAATCAAATAAATCTGTGCCGGGATCTTTCTCTCTTAAGTCGAAGCACTAAGCTACAAAAATGTGTTCAATTATCAGGCAGTTAAAACACGCGTGTAGATGTCTAGTGGAACCAATTTTGGGCTGGGAGGG
>CABFVX010000690.1:222807-241371 GCA_902151425.1 Timema shepardi | reverse complement strand
ACTCCTACACCCTCCCAATCAATTAAGGGCCCCCTTTGTTCGTTAATTAATCTATTGTTCTGTCCCAGAAATCGACATTCCTTCTTGCTTAAGATATTAATTCCCTAAGCTCCTCGGGGAAAATGATGAAAACTCAAGATACCAAGTTTAAGCCCAATCAGTAAAAGATACAGACAGACGACATCGCAAGAACAATTTTTTCGGTTTCAGGGGGGTCTTGAAATGTGGACATTTTTCAAAATCTTGAGTTCAATATTTCTTGGAGATCATAATATTACTTTCTTCGAGGGGTCGAGAGAAAGTAAAAGTAGTTTGTAAATAAATTACCAACCTATCTATTCTACTTCTAATTTTGATAAATATACGTTCGAGTTATACGCTTTTTGCACACTTGATTTCTATAATTCTCTTTGATATTATATCCTTTACCATCCTCATTACATGCTTCCTCTACTATCTCATGTACTCCTTGTATCCTCATTTTTTCCCATATAGCTTCATTCCTAATCTTGTTTCTATTCGTGACAGCTAACATGCTCCTCGCAAACTTCATTCCCATGGCCTCCACTTTCCTAGTCTCTCTACATTCAATGCCAATGTTTCTGCTACATATGTCACAAGGGGTATAAAGTACACCATATACAGCACGACCTTACACTTCAAGAGCATTGCTCTTCTCCATAACAGATTTCAAATAACACTTATAATAAAACGAAATGTTTGTAATCTACACGGCCTGAGATAAGGTGTGTTTGTTTAACATGTGTTATGTTCTGGATTGTGAATGGCATAACGAGTATCAGAAGGTGTTGTGATTAGCTAGTAAACAAATTGAACATATTATCAGCTAACAACTTAAACAGAGTGTCCGCATTACTTTTGGAAATCAGGCCAAGTTGCATTAAAAATAGTACGAGATTTCAAGCTAATAGGGCTGACTAATCACCGTCGAGCTAAGGGGGTCACTCTTCCCATTTTAGGGCTACGCGAGTTATTATTATTATTATTATTATTATTATTAGCAGCACCGCGTCTTACTACCCGTTCGGGTTATACGCACTTACGCTAATGTGTAATNCTACGCGAGTTATTATTATTATTATTATTATTATTATTAGCAGCACCGCGTCTTACTACCCGTTCGGGTTATACGCACTTACGCTAATGTGTAATGGAAGGGTGATTGTGAGATGAAATGAAGGACCTACAGTTTAACGTGGAATCCGAACCACGGTGGAGGCCTGGCATTCCTCAAATTCACAAGATGTCTTGTCAAAGGTGAAGGAAGGGTTTGGTAATCAGATAAATCTTTGCCGGGACCGAGGATTGAACCCCGGCCGCCAGCATATAAGTCTGACACCTTACCCCTAGACCACCAGGTCACCTGCTACGCGAGTTAAACGACGGATCACACGTGCCTGTATCGAAGGGCTACCGTTCGAGCCCAGGCTACTGAGGTTCATAAACCGTCTAGGATAACCTAGAGGTCAGTCAGGCCATTGGTTAAGCATTCCTTGCATACTTCGTTCTGTTTAGTTCTGTCATATATTTTAATATTTCTTATCAACATCACATTTTGTAATAAAGCAAGGTAGTACATAACACCATAAAAACCCAAGCTGGATGTCAATTAAGAACCCACACAATCAGAACCCAGTTAATTCCTTAAACCTAGGCCGCAAACCATTTTGACAACCTAGGCCCACACAAGGGGAAAGGAGGATAATGTTATTAATTTTGTCCGTAAAAGAATTTGTATATTTTAATAGGCTCTTTCTATGTAAAATGGGTTTTGTTAAGATGGCATGCCTAAAGGTACGAATAATAAGTTATTCATACGGTCTATATTATATTATATTTTATTTATGTATATATATATCTTTGGTTGTATAGTTTTAATTTATAGATATACATAACTGGAACTAGTAGCGTAACTTATGCCATTGTTTCCCTCAACCCCTAAAGGATGATATGAATAGATACGATGAAAAACATAGGGTCAGGAGGAAGGGTTTGAGGAACAAAATAATATCAATACTGAACAATGTGTTCACAGTTGAAACAACACTGAACTAAAATCTACCTCTCAAACCAAAGCCCGTTCGGTCAGTGACAACAATCACACAGAGCTGCAGATTAAAAAGAGGGCATGAATTTATAATCCATGCCCACCATTATGTTTCTTTTGACCGCCAAAAATTCCATGACAATATTAATCGCCGATGTAGCTGATATTCCTATAGATATCAACTTTACTAGAGGAATTTATTTAATATATATTTATATATAATAGCACAGTGTCTTACTACCTGTTCTGGTTATTAGCTTGTGTATTAATTACACAAATGGTTTTAGGGATTAGGAAGGCTTTAATTATAGGAAGTGTGCCCGCATTTACGTGAAAGGAGATTGTAAAACCCTTTTGGAAACGCAACTTCCAGTAGGCCACACCAGACCGAGGTTCGAACCTCTATCTCCCCGTCATCGGCAGTCTAGTCTACCGCAAGAGTAGTGCCTTATACCATACGGCCACCGAAGCGTGTCTCCATTTCATATTGTAGTGAGCGCAATGGTTTTCAGACATGTGTCACAATTAAATTTAGACCTGAAGTTATTTTTATTTTGCGCCCACCCATTTTATTCACATTTAATTGTAGGCCACCTCATAAGGTAGAGATGAGAAAAGTAAAATTTAGAGTACATGTACTAGTATTTTTGTGGAGGGAGGGTTGGAAACCATTTGGGAAAAAAACACATCACTTAATTCACCTGTCAGTAATTCAGGCAATTTATCGATCTACCAGAAAAGACATTACATTTATTCGGATTCTGATTTATTCCGACTATTTTTAATTTCTTTGATTGGTAAAGAATCTATAGTAAATAAATTGTCTGTTGTATCTAATCATTCTGTGTGAATCCATAATTTTCTGTTTCTAATCAAATCCGAATCAAGACCTATACCTAAAATAAATTTCTAGTAGAGTTCGAATCGAATCTCATGCCTAAAAAAATGTCTAGTCGAATTCTAATCTAATCTCATACTAAAACTATTTTATAGACTCGAGTCCTAGACGAATCCCATCCCTTAAAAATATAGGATATGGCTGCGCGTTGGGCTCCAATTGTAACGTTACAGATTTTATTGTACTATGATGCTGCGTGATGGTCGCCAAATGAAGTGTTACACGTCCTTTATGGGCGTTTATTATGATTTTTTTGGTTTAATTAGATGCTATTTGCCCCGTAATCAAGCACTAATTAAAGCAGTACGGTATTTATCGTGATATAATTGACCCGTGATTGGGAGCCAACTATAGAGATACGGAATTATATTGGTATTTATAGCCCCGTGATCGAGCGCCTATTACAATGATATGGTTTTATATTGTGATGTTTGCCCCGTGATCGGGAACTAATTATATCGATACAGTTCTTTACGATGATGTCGACGCGAGCATGTTCTACTGTGCACTTGTATATGGTTCTGCTATAAGATTAATTGTAATTCTTACACTTATGAAATAAATAAGACCTTTAAATTTGCACATGATTTATTTAGAACATTTCACCTTTGGTGCTGAAGATTTGGTATTAAATGATAGTTTTTTTGGTGAAATTACAGATTGATTTTGTATTATAATACACGTTCTACGTTGTTAGTGCGGTGTGATATGATTTATGTTATTGCTTTTCTCTCTAGATTTATGTCCCCGGAACTGTTTTATTACAACTTTATGTGTGTATTCATACGCACAAGTGGCTTATATATGACCTACCCCTTGCCTCTTAGACCTCTTGTCATCAGTGTCAAAACCAACTATTAGGAAGAGTCCTGGCGACAGGTGTTGTGAAGGCTGACTTCCTATTGGGTAGAGGGGGCTATCATTACTGGCTTTTTTTTGTAAACACTACGGAGTTGATTTTTGAAAGAAAAAAAATAAGTTTTATGGTGTAATCTATTGACATTAATTCTGAAAAGCGTGTGAAGCGAATGAAGTTTAAAAGAAAATTTTACATACAGTTTATTGAAGAAAAATACCTTCATCCATGATTTTTTAAATATATATAAAAGGGGTGCAAAACAGTATCATTACAATGGGATCGATTATTTTATTTTAAAAATAGGTTCAGAACTAAATCGAACCATTTATTTAGGCGTATTATACTACTATTTCAAATCGAATAAGTGTTGAATATTTTACTATGTCATTTTACCAAACCCAACCCAATAAAAAATATTTCAAAAAATGTTAACACACATTTTAAACATAAAAATAAAAAATAAAATTTTAGACATAAAAATAAAAAATGTAATAAATAAATTTCAAAAGGTGAAAATTAAAAAAAAAATCACACCACCTTTTAAATCGCAATAAAAGGGTTGTTTAGTGCCTAATAAAAGGTGGGCCTAGCTACTTTTTTTTAAATACAAGATATTTACTATGACTAATGTATATTATATATATTAATATATGACAATATGGCCTAAGGCGTTACTTTCATAGTCGACTAGATCACCGATGACAAGAAGATTGAGGCTCGAATCTCGGTCGGGTATTCGGAGATTTTTTCAAAATAGTTTTCCACGCGAAAATGCGGGTGCTCTTCTTTTAAATATAACATACCTTATACTTAAGAAAAATTATTTACCTAACTAGTTAAAAAGCGTATAACACGAACTGGTAGTAAGATGTAGGGATAAAAAAACTGTTTACCACGTGATTCCTTTACGTCCTGCTACTCAATCTAATATCTTATTCACACTACCACGTAACTGGTTTCGGTCTGATTATATTAATTTATTAAGTATTAGCTATAGATTCAAATTTTGAGCTAAATATGCATCGAATCCGGTTATAGGATTGATTTAGATTTTAAATTTCGAGTCTAAATCGAATCTTCCAATATAAAGATTCAAAATTTCGGATCAAATTCAAATATTAGTAATATTCGGATTTTAAATTTCAATGGTTCGTACAGGCTTAGTACATTAGCCCCATTGCTTCATTGGTGCTGACTGACAGCTCACAGCTAACTTCTGACAGTCAACATCTAGATATATACCTAAATTTTGACCGTCAGAAGTGACAGCTACTAAACATATGTTTTTGCAGATCATATAGTTTGGCGTACGGATACATTATTTGGTATAGTAGATTTTCAAAGCCATCAGCTGTCAATCAGCACCAAAGTAGCCATGGGGCTACTGTATTAAGTATTAACCATAAAAACCTATCAGATTAATTAATTTAGCATTTTAGTGAGCGCGGGCTTACTAATATGCAAATAAATGTGTGTTTAACGGTTGGATTTAGATTTAAAGATGTTAGTTAGTTAGTTGGATCTTTTTTTTTAAATTTTGCTTTCAGTCAAAAATTTACATTTTATCAAAATTATTTTTCTTTGAATAATTTTTATATAAATTTGTTTTGACTTTATCTATTCCTATTTCTAACTAGTTTTAAAATGTTTTAGTCTTCCTACATCAGACATATTTCTGTCATTTAAAAATATGTTGGGATCCGGATTTTAATAAATAAACATTTTTTGTGATTAAGATTGATAGATAATATTTTACTATGTTGTTGGTGCTATTCTGTAGATTTTAGTAATATATATTAAACACGCCAGCTTTTGATCCCACCACTTGAAGTCTGAATACGTGAAAATAGATCTAGTAGTTTTTTGTCACAAAAAGTATTTGATTACTTCATTATATATGCTCTTTGTTAAAATGTGATTTTATTTTGTTCATTATGCTTCTGCAAATATTTATATAGTTTAGTTTAACATATCTTATGAGTTTAAAGTACTTTAAATGTCTATAGTTTTAGGTAAAGGAGCAAAAAGTCTTTGGGGTGGACCATACAATTAATTTTCTATAACGCTCTATAATTATCTGTTTGTATTTTTGAAAGTCTGGTTGACGTTTTTCTAAATTTAGTTGTACTTTTTTAATTATGGCCTTTGCTCTGAATTTTTGAACTTTTATTCTTTCCATAAGATCTCCTTACATCTGAAGTACAGTTCACAATAATGTCGTAATTTCAAGTTCCAGGAATAGGCTCCACAAAATTGTTTGCTTCTTCATGTGGAGTTTCAAAAATTAAAGTTTTCACATTTTTTTTTCGAGCTCTTAGGGTTTATAGCTTTCTTTTTCCATCTTCTTCTCGCGGATTTATTCTATCTTAGTCCTTATTTCATAAACTGATTTAAAAGTACTTGTTTTCTTCTGATTTTCATGATTTAACATTTATTTTTATGTATTGGTTTCTTGTTCCTGCTGACTATATATATTTTTGTCAGTTCTTAGTTACTTCCCCCCCCCCCCCCCAATCCATTCTTNCCCCCCCCTTAGACATCTTGACTGTGATGATTTAAACTACTTGTGGGTCTAATTTTATATATTAGTTCAATTTTCCATAATTGGGAGACATTAAAGTCTTCTGTCAGAACATGAAATAAAGTTGGTCTTGGTACGGCAACTGTTCGCTAAGCTGTTACCAACCTTCCGGCAGACGCTTCCAATGAAACCGCATCAAAGGAAACTACACGAAGACCTTAAAGGAAACATTAGAAGACCCAACCAACTGCGAAGTTTTCAAAATTTAGAACAACCGCGATGAATGCTTCAAAACGGCGTCTCCTTATAGGGAACTCCATGCCTAACACGTTTATTAGATATTAATACGTAGTGCCGTTTCACATGACTGGGGATGAGAATAAAGATGTAAATGTTCGCTTAGAAATATTTTAATTTATATTTGAAGACATAATTCATCTGAAGATTGATTCACACCTTTGCCGAAAATATAGAGCAGAATCTGGTTGAGTGTCGCAAGTGATTCAAACACTGTGTTTCCCCATGATGCATTGCATTGAAAACTTAAAATTGCTGACTATCAACATGTTTTATTTTACAGTGGATAAACACATATTTTATTTCATTGTCACGATAGATGTTTTCATATTATAACGCTGTGAACAATTTTTAGCAACATCATAACATGATAGAAAGTCCAAATCACAAATAAAAAATAGGCAATAGGATTGAGCGGCTGGAGCTCTTGTTTTTGAATATCTGATATTGACCTTGAAAACCCAGAGCACGCAGCTCACGCCAGTTGCGGGAGTAATATAATGACGGTTGCCCTCAAGAAAAATTAAATATATAATTATGTACCTAAACTAAAGATATAACAAAACACTCAAAACCTGAGGGTATTATTTCTAATTTTAGCATTGAAAAGACTTGGAGTAGTTTTGTTGATATTTATTTAAAAGTATCATAATTAAATATATAAGTATAAGTATTATCATTTGAATAAGTTTGAACAATATATAGAAATCTTAAAAATTATGAATATAGCCGTAGAGTTGGTGAAAATATTTTCATTATGAATTAGAATACTTGAAGCAAAAAAAAAGAAGTTAAATACTGCTTTAACTCAAAACAATTACATTAGGAGAGAACAATGATACCTTAATCAATTATTTCCACACCTAGCAAGTTTGTAAAGATACACGATCTTCGTCGAAAAAAAATATCCATTATGAAATTCATATCTACCTTCATACATTACATGAGTCCTCGAAAATTCCCTCATTATTCCTTATACTTCTATATATAGTCCCATTATACACTAAGATCTTACAAAATCGTACCATCGTACGGCCAATAGACACTCCCCAGAATAATCACCTTAACTACAGGTGAGCTTTGTGTATGTTTTCTTTTTTAAAACTGTCAAAGATCCTCGTTAAAGAAAACTTAGTCCCAAAATTACCAATAATAACCCTCATAATAATATCTCTTCAGTGTCACAATTACGTCGAGAGATTTCTCTACAAAATAATCGATAATCTCAAAAATAAATAAAGTATCGATATCCACATAAATGAATTAACTATCGATTTCCATTAAGTATAAAGAAAGATCCATACAAACTAATTGACCCAAAGCTTAACATTAACCAAAATCTACATATATCATAAGTCCCTCACTACAAAGTTAAAATTATGAAGCCGAAAGAGAATTTTGAAAATTTAAAAGATAAATAAAAATTAATAACCAGACAAATACATTAAGTCGAAAAAGAATTTAGATCTTACATTTTAACAATCCCGAAGCCTTAGCTTCCAATACCTTCATCCAAGCTAAATCCAAGAATGGCCATACATAGCCTCACCGAACAATACAATATATATACAAACCCCCAGAGAACACTGGAGAATGGGATAAAAGGTGGGGGTAAACACATAAATCACCAAAAGGGAGGAACGCGCATGACAACAGAAAACTCTACCATATATTCCAAACATCCCGACGCTTCTAGAACGTGGAAGAACAACATATTTTCGCATCTTAAGCTCTTTGGACTGTCCATGTTTGTGTGGCGCGCTCTGGTGGTCACCGATCGAAACTTGAGAGCAGCGGCTAGTTTTCCTAGTGTTCTGTTTATGCTTGGTAGTGTTAATGTTTTCTTCCCGACTTGTAATTCTAGATGCAGTGCCTGTGAAACGGGGTAAGTTGTATACATTTTTCTTAGTTGATTCTTCTAGGATTGTAGCCAAATGCTACAGCTGTATCGTGGCACACAATCCAATACATAGATAGACACACTTTCCATTAACAACACAACAACCAACGAAACTGTCTGATTGCTTCTAGTTCTACAACGCATGCACACTGATTTGAGATTTGACTAGGTTTATCGTGCCGAAGATCTCAGGTAGGGTTGACGAGGTAGAGGTTAAAACATTTCCAGATAATGGCTCGGTAAAGTTATCCTTGTTGGTGATCACGTGGTATAAAGAGTAAGATTTATAATAGACTGGTTTTATGAAACCTGGGAAATCAAGGAAAGAGGGGTGTTTTTCCAGATGTGAAATATCTAATACCTTCTCAGGATTAATGTGTGTGTATTTAGTCTAAAACTACCCTGATACTATATATATATGTATATATATATATATATATATATATAGGTGTGCCATGACTTAACCAACAAACTCCCACAGCATGTTATAGACATAATCGAGTTTAAAAAGTGCCCACTTCAGTGGCCGTATGATCTAAGGCGTCATTCTCACATTAGTACAGATTACCGATGATGGGGGGATCAAGATTCTAATCTAAGTCAGGTGTACTAAGGGTAAATTTTCCTAAATGATTTCACACTCTCCCTCCACGTAAATGCGGGTATACTTCTTTTAAACTAAATCTACCTGATTCCTAATTCAATAGAGTAACTAGTATATATGCGTATAACCTGACCAGGCAGTAAGACACGGTACTAAGTAAAAATAATCTCATTCTAACGGTTTGGAATAAAAAAAACATTCTTCACACTAGAATTGGAAAACTACATGTATTGAAAATAAAGATACTAGTTTACACATGACTATGTTCATATTATGCGAATTCCGGTTTCTATATTAAAAATGTCCTGTCTTCTGCCATACATTTCTCTGTCATGTGCGCACGGTCCAATTTTCATAGGAAGCAGCTTATCTTAACGCTAAAAAAGTTACTAGACCTAATTTGACGTATTAATACATCAAGTCATGTAATCTGTAGTTTTAAATTTTGATAAATATGATCAATACCTATGAAATAACACTAATAATAGAATAAAATCTTTTCAATGTTGACTGCATATATTTTTTATATTTTCTAAAAGTTTCTTTCTATTAAAATTGTACTAAATTAACTCTATAGTATTAAATGAGTTGTGTAGACCTTGTAATGTAAATATAAAAGGAAATATAATTGTGAGGAAAAATAAATACTATTGTAGTTCTATTATATCTATTTTGATTTTTGGGTCTCTTACCTTACAAGACGAAAACAAATTTAGAGTGTTCTAAAACAAGGGGCTTGAAGAAATTTGTTCTAAAAAAAGAGAGAAGGTTACTTGGGAGTGGAGGAGGTTGCATAGTTATGATTTACATACCCTGTACTCATTACAAGATATTGATAGGATAATCATGTCTCGTAAATTACGGCGGGCAGGACATGGAACGGTAATGGAGGAATCTAGAGCCTTGTTCAGGATATTGACTGGCAAATCCATTGTGAAGACCCATTGGTAAAACCTAGACGCAGATTAGAATAAAGCCGAAGAGATAGGTTTTAGTGAGGTAAAATGGATATAGCTAGCTTAAGATAGTTAGCGTAATTTTGTAAGTGCAGCCGTGGACTTTCACGTTCCAAATGCCATACGGTAAGTATGTAAGTAAGGGCTATAAATAGGTCATGTTATGGCTTAGTTTTGTATAAGATTGCTTATGAACGTTCATATCTTAGGTGTATAAACGACGTTGTAAAAAAATAGCGTCGTGAACGGGGACAATAACGCCGCGACGCCAAGCTACGACGCCCGTAAATTCTCTTGGTGTATTTTATTTACCAACCTAGGGTTCGTTCAGAACCATTTCCACCCCTGACTACACCCTATTACGTAAAAAAAGGGGTATAAATAACTCTTTTAAAAGGAGAGAAGTGAATGTTTACTTGGCGTGTATGAGCAGTTACAACAACCAGGGCTGTGATTTAGACCTGAATGCTTTCATTATCAACACCGATAATAACACATTATAAGCAATCATTATGTTTATATTTTTGTATATTTATATATATGTATATATACATGAATATATGCATATATTTATATATATGTATATATACATGAATATATGCATGCATAGATATAATAAAATATCTTTGTATAATATTATTCATATAATATAAATTATAAAGATGTAACGTTTCCTATTTTTCTCAATCACGAATCTTAAAACTCTAGTCGGGATCTTTAGAATCTAGTTTTCTCAAAATATATAGTTTCATTCTATTTCCATGCGTTTTCCCAAACATTACAAAGATGAGGTTTATTATCATACCACATTGCAGTTCATTTTATTAAAGTAAAAATAATTTAAAACTCAAACAAAACAGCCGTGTTTGATTTGAGTGATGTCACTTTTTACTTAAATATCATGCCAAGTACAATTTACAATTTGTCAGTATTTAAAAAAAAAAACTAATTATAGTCCCAATGGAAAATTACCCAATTCTAATTATCGAAATTTGGTTTCAATACCACAAATTTAATTTACTGAGACATACTTCAGTGGTCACACACTATAAGGCGTCATTCTCACAGCATACGAAACAGCCGAGTATGGTGAAATTGAGGTTGGAATCCCGGTTGGGCATACTAAGGATGGTTTTTACTAAACTGTTTTACACTCTCTCTCCAAACAAATGAGGACTCCTTTCATATAAAATAAACCTTTTTCATACCTATTACATTAGTACATTGACGTATAATCGGGACTGGTAGTAAAACGCGCCGCTAGAAACTAAACAAAAAATAATGGGATTTTGAATGCTTGGACTAGAGGTATCGAAAATTGTGATAATAGATTGATTGGCGATCATTTCGACACTAGTAGGAATTGAGGTTATTGAGGAATTTAGTTTGACATCCCTAATACCATATAAACTACAATCAACAGTAGTTATGAAAAAACACTTAAACATTATGTATACAATTAGCAATATATAGTATTAAAACTAGAAAAACAATATAGAGTCAAGCTAAATTGGTTTAAGAATTTTTTTTACTCTTTATAAAATATTTAAACCTAAAAGATCTAACCTAAATTAGTAGTTTTAACGATGTAAACCCTAATTTTAAAATATTTTAAGTCGAGTGTCATATTTTCAGAACCTTTTTTGAGTAATTAAACTTGAAGTATGACTTTCAACTCGTTATTTGGCCTATCTTCTAAGTTAATGTCATTCAGTACTATGAAATAGGTTTTTTATAATATTTAAAAAAAATACAGTAAAGTATCATTACCATTAACGAATTGCTAACGGTGTGTTATAAAACAGCCGTGTATCATTCATAAATATAGCAAGGTGGCCTGGCGGTCTAGGGGTAAGCAGTCAGACTTCTATGCTGGCGGCCGGGGTTCAATCCTCGGTCCCGGCAAAGATTTATATGATTACCAAACCCTTCCTTCACCTCTGTCTGACAAGACATCTTGTGAATGTGGGGAATGCCAGGCCTCCACCGTGGTTCGGATTCCACGTTAAACTGTAGGTCCCTATTTCATCTCACAATCACCCTACCATTACACATTAGCGTAAGTGCGTATAACCCGAACGGATAGTAAGACGCGGTGCTAATAATAATAATAATAATAATAATAATAATAATAATAATAAATATAGCAGTGTGTTAAACAATACTGATAATATAACATTGAGACACATTTTTTATGGCTGATTAAGAATATTTCATATATATAATTACGATGATAGTAAAATAAAATAGTCACATTAATTGGTTTTAGGACATGTTTTGACTCATTATATTTAACTATAGTAGTTTGTTGAACATGTTAATCATAAAAACGAAAGTTATCTTTCCTTAAAAATATTTATTTTGATTATATACTTAACCCCATTTGAGGATAGAGATCGATACGAAAAAAAATACTACAGTTGGAATGTATTTCCCCCCTTAAAAGTCGATTTCTACCTTTTTCTCTCGGAGGATGTTGTGGTGAAATTAACTAAAATGCTCTATCCTTTTTTAATTCAATTGGTAAAGATGGGAATGCAGGGAACGCGTGAAAAGGTCAGCGTGCTTATAGTTTTTTATAGGTAATTTTTTTTTGAGCCACAATATATAAAATATTTCTTAAGTACAAATTTATTGTTTAGTTTTCTTCACATAGTGATTTCAACAGTTGTTAGATATTTGTAGTGAGCATAGCGGCTTTCGATGATAAACTTTTTAAATGAAAATGTGTCATTAAATTCCAAGACACCCTTTAAAGCTATTCAACAACTGCTGATATAACTTCATGAAGAAAATTAACCTTTATTTCTGTAGAATATTTGATTTATTTAAACAAAATTTTTTTTTTGCTAAATTAACTGCAAAAGCACTGGCCTCTCTCACGTCAAGTTTAATTACCCTGAATCTTCTAAACTATTTTAAATGTTGCTGTTACTGTATTTGAGTATGTTATATAAAAACATACCAGGTGACGACTTAGTGGTGGGACCCCTCGGAGGGAAGGGAGGAATATTTTTTTTTGTATGTGTGAACATGAAGAAGGGGTTGATGGTCGTAATTACGAAAAAAACCTGAGCACAAAATTTGGTCAACAACAAAACCTAATATAGCTGCCACATTACATATGTTTTATAATCTAACCAGAGGTAATTTAGTCTCCTCAATTTAAATTGTACATCAACTTCCTTTATGCTCCGTTATTCTGTCTCTCGTACTTCCTCTTCGCACCTCGTCTTGACGATACTCTAGTAACACTTTGCACATTGAACTGAAGGCGCGAGTGTAGAGAACACGAGTTGCGGAAAGTTTTTTTTTTGCAGTTTTAAGCTAGAAAAATGTTCCGGTAGAAATATAGAGTTCAATTTTATTCGCATGGTGATATTAACAGTTCTTGATGTGTCAAGGGTGTCTTGGAATTTAATGACAACTGTTTATCTTCATTTAAAAAGTTTCTCATCAAATGCTAATATGCTCGTGGCATATTTAATAACTGTTTATAAAATCCTTTGTAGAAAATTAAATTTATGTAGTCGAACAATATTTGATTTTCCTTAGAAATTTTTTTTTTTTGTGTAAAAACGTTTACCTCTACTCGCATCACCTATAGTTTGGTATTGATTTTTTTAATCGGCATTTCTAACAAATAGGCTATTAACGGTTTCTCTAAATTATGTGTGGAAAAATAAAGTAGTTTAGTGGAAATAGGATTAAAAATTATTTCAATAGATCAAATTCCGAATTCCGTTTTATTTTGTTTGTGTTATTAATTTCGCAAGAAATAATATTTTTTTCTAATTTAAAATGAAAATTTATTTGTTTTGTCTTCCTAAGTAAATAAATAAATAATAGCAAACGGTGCCTTTGGTTAACAACTTGAATTTGATATAAAGAAAAAATACAGTCTTGAAATCAATACGAACAATTTTCTGGGCATAGATTTCTTCAGTTTCCTTCAGTTTCTTAAGCAAAAGGTCTTGAGTTAAACCTAGCTATAGTCTGATAAGCAAAATTTCTAAATATCTAATAAAATACTAGTTTGGTTAGTTCCATGCAACTTTTTTTTAGTACCATGTATTACCACACATTAGGGTTGTACACCTATGCACTAATTATGATTATGGGTAAGGGATGAGGAAGGTTGAATTCAGAGGAAGTGTAACAGCAATTGTTTGGAGAGAATGGGAAACTATTTACGAAAAAAAACCCTCAGAAAACCTGACTAGGGTCGAACCACGTTTCCTCCGTTATCGGTAGTCATGTCTATTGCGAGAGTAACGTTTTATACCATGCAGCCACGTAATATATATATACTTATCGATTGAAAAAAAAAATCCACTCATAATTTAACTTCTGCGTCATTCTTCAAATATTTTTTTTACTTCCGTGAAAGCAAACCATGAAATATAACATATTTACCAAACTTTTCTTCCGTAGAGTGGATGTTCCACATCTATGAATACAAAGATGAGATTGAGGTTTAAGTAGATTTGTTTTTCTCATCTCATAGAACGCAATATAATAATATGGTTTCATTCAAGGAATCTGGTGGCATCTGTTTGAATTTACCCGCGCAACCATTTTATAGTTCAAATAACACAAAAAATCACAAAAAAAAACAACAACAACAACATAAAATTGATTTTGTCAAAGTTTATTTTGTCTAGATATTTTTTTACATAGTCAGGAAAAATAAATCGTACGGTTCACCGCACAAACTTTATCCCGAATTTAGCTTAAAATGTACATTTACTTAACACTCGTAAGATTTGTGAAACGAAATAATTGGAGAATATATCTTTTATAAATGTTTATTGTGATTTTTTTGAGTTATTAATAGTGAACTTTCTGAACAGACTCCTTTAATTAACACACGACTTACAAACTAACTTGATTCTAAAAAAAGAATTTAAAAAAATTACACACACCCAATACCCCAGCCATCAATTATTCATCAATATGAAAGGGAAGGTTCTAATTTCCCCTACGATGATAATTTGTTTCGGTCATACTAGGAATAGATCCACGGAACGCCTAGTTCACCATGTTTAGGAGAGTGAACTAAGGTGTCAACCGACATTGCAAGAACAGCTGAAGGTTTATAATTATTACAGTAGTAAGAACGCGATTAATCCTATTCGAAGGTTTACGCGCAAGTTGAAACCCCGCGTAAGTCGAATGGTGCTTAAGCACAATACATTTTTGACATGCGTATTAGTTTCGAAGGCTTTTTAACGCCACGTCTTACTACCTACTCGGATTATATGCGTATTTAATCATTACTCTAATGGTTTTAGGGATAATTAGAGTAAGTGTACCAGAATTTGCGTAGAAGGAGAGTAGATTTTTTAAACCCCATTACACCCGACCGAGATTCGAACCTCTTTCTCTCTGTTATTGGAAGTATAGTCTTCTGCAAGAGTAGCATGTTAGACCATG
This sequence comes from Timema shepardi, assembly GCA_902151425.1. NCBI lineage: Eukaryota > Metazoa > Arthropoda > Insecta > Phasmatodea > Timematidae > Timema > Timema shepardi. Next base: position 225,832 of record CABFVX010000690.1, on the reverse strand, counting down.
CAGTCACCGAAGCGGGTAAAGTACAGGTAAAGCCAAACAGTTTATGTTTATGAACAAATAAAATGGCGACGACACTATCAGCTGCGCATCAGATTACCAGGAATACCATCTATAATGTTTAAAGTATTGCTTGATAGATGGCACTGCTAATCGTAAGTTAAGGTACTAACAACCACGTATCTAAGAACGCGCGTACTAGAGTGGCGTTACCACTTCTTTGCTTTTACATGACAGCTAGCAGAAACTAGCAGATGCTATCAGCAATGCCAACATTGTCTGAACGTAACTTTTATCAACATATTTGGAAATAATTATTATTTGCTAAGTACTACTATTATTATCACTAACAATATTATAAATCTCTTTCAAAAATACTTTCCTAAAAATCACAGTATAATTTTATTTTACAAAGTCAAATTTAAGGGGAAAAAAGTCTAGTAAATTCATTCTAGTTTTACTTTTAACTCTTGTGGCAATTACAGGTTAAATAGACAGGGAAATTTTACATTTAATCGTATTATATTCAGTTATAAATATTTTCATAACTGGCCTCTATTATATTTAACATAAATAAAGTTTGTGATAATAAAGAGGAAAAAACATACATAATGTTTGTGAAATAATGTAAAGTTTAAACTTTGTAAACATGAGTATTAATACCATTCGCCGCCCAACCTGCAACACGGTCCTCTTTTTTTCTACGTCAACAACTGGCAGCGTAGCTTCTATTCAGTGACCATATTTGTTTACAGCATATTGGGCCACTTTTATCGTTCTCTTGCTTTTAATAATTTATTTTAATTAAACAGCAAAAGAAAGCTTTTAAATTAAATAACCAACCAAACGGTGATGCTCATAACCAAAATCAAACAATTTTAAATATATATTATAGTAAATTATCGTATAAAATCCATTTAACAAAACCACGGGGGTGTGTCTAAAAAACTAGTTTAAGCGAACAAAATATTTTATATTTGAGTACTTAGGCGTGTCTATGCTACCGATAGTAATTTTATTACAAATTTAAATAAAACAGTGTCTTTTTGAATATTAATTCGGCTACTTTGTAATCTGTGTGTTCTTTTGTGAATATTAATAAGTTAGGTGTGTGGGCATGCTATCCTTGGAAAAAAAATATATTTTTTAGTGGTCTTTGAATAATTATTTATCTAGTATAACATTAAAGTGCGTGATAAAAAAAATAGCAAGTGTTTCTCAGTGATAAATATACATTATTCGAAAATTTAAGTGTATCAAGACTATTAAATACTTCTTTTAACCCCAAGATTGTGTTGTGTTGCCCTCTAAGCTAAACCTCGAGTTTTAAGATTTTTGTTAGTATTCCAAAAAAATTGTGAAGTGTAATAACAAATACTTGTGAGTCCTTCTACAGTGTTGATTAACTAAATACCAGGCTAAGACTTAAAGTTAAAAGTTATTGTAGTTTTATTAGAGACTTTGTTATAACTGTTTAAGAGTAGTGAATCTAATCCCGCACAGCTACGTTGATAAGTTTGTTTGTTTATTAATTGTTTTTTACACCTTCATTAATATTACAGTAATTTATCAAGATTTTCGTACAACATAAATCTCAGGTTTTCTTCTTGAATCTTTAATTTCATTTTACGGTGTCCATAATTATGGTATTTTTATACCGAAACATGTCGGAAGAATATAAATCAGCATCATTATAATGGCAGATTATCACAAGGAGTTATGGGACTGAACTAAGATAAGGCTTAGTTTTTATACATAATTTTAAAATTAAAATTAATATATTCTTTAAAAACGGTGTAACAATAACATTTTCATTACTTTATTAAACTTCATTGGGAGATGCTGACACACTAATTCAATTTTATTGCCTAATTTACAACACTGTCGATCTTTAAACTTTGTTTTTTGTCCTTAATTTGTTTTATCCAAGTTTTGTAACTAAATTTTAATATGTAATATGTGTATTTTAGACTTGTCATCAACCCATGTTTTAATTCAATGTTAAATCGATTTATTGAATTTTTTATATACGCCACTTTGTTGCTCATTAAAAGCAAAATATAATCAATATTTTGAATATTAAAAGTTACTTAGTTCATCTACCGATTTTAAAACAATCTAATTCATTAAATTGAAAATCTATATATTTTGTTATAGCTATTCCTGAGTTTTCTATCCACGTCTTAACTTTAATTATTACCACTCCTTACTTTAAACTACTTTAGAACGTTTTCTAAAATGTTGTGATAGTGTTAAAAAGTTTTATGACAGTGTTTTTATTTCTACGTGTAATACTATACATTCAGACTTTTCACATCTATAATGTTATTAACAAATAATTATTTGTAAAATAATAAAAACATTTTTATTAAAAATGATTAATTTTTAATAATTTAATACTAATATGGGATTAAATGCTAATTTAAAAAAATAATATTGTGAAAAAAATTAATAATTAATACCATACCTAAGATCAAAATATAAAGTTCAACATCAAATAAAAATTAAATAACACAGTCTATATGTTTCTTGTATAGAAACTTTATTTTGACTGTCTGAAGTGACAGCTGCTAAACACATGCTTTTGCAGATCATATTGTTCGCCGTAGGGATACATAACTTGGTATTAACTTTTCAAAGCTGTCAATCGGCACCAAATAAGCCAGGGGGCTACTATTAGAATCCGTGTACGTCAAGGACTTATGTATTGTTATTTTACGAACCAACCTTCCTCACGGGACTTTTAGTTCCCGCCAAGGTGTGTGCCTTAGAGAGCGACAATATTGTCACTCCGTTACAACGATGTAAAATGATTTGAAATAAAGGGAAGGGTTTGATATTGGAGAGTAGTTTTTTTTTTCACGGGTAAGGGGAGTTGATTGGATTGTTTTATTTTCTGGTAGAAGGAATACCACCACACCAGAGACATCTTATGGCGCCGCCGAGAGATTAATCATGTGACCGCGAGGACCACGAGGATCGATCTTCGCTTTCCCTTGAGGGAGGAAAGGAGTTTGGGGGGGGGGGG
>CABFVX010000690.1:195080-222400 GCA_902151425.1 Timema shepardi | reverse complement strand
AGGTCTGTGAGCACACAGATTTAACATCAAACTCATATATACTGGTTTGGCGGTTACGAAAACATCAGGGTTTGAATCTCTGATGGATGTTTTCTCTAAATGGTTTAATAATCTCCCCCCAAGTGAATGTGGGTACATTTAATATAAATTATTCCTTAATCATCCTTAGCCTACTAGCGTAATATAATTTATATTGTTTTAAAAGGTAGTAGGTAGTAGGTCTGTGAGCACACAGATTTAACATCAAACTCATATATACTGGTTTGGTGGTTACGAAAACATCAGGGTTTGAATCTCTGATGGATGTTTTCTCTAAATGGTTTAATAATCTCCCCCCAAGTGAATGTGGGTACATTTAATATAAATTATTCCTTAACCCTCCTTAGCCTACTAGCGTAATATAATTTATATTGTTTTAAAAGGTAGTAGTGCGCGATGTAAAAAAAAAAAAGGAACTAACAAAATTCTCATTATTTATTTACTTACATTATACCATTAAAAACTCGAAAGTTCACTGCCGCACTTACAAAAGTACGAATACAATCAACCTAATTGTATACTATACCTATCTTGATCTCGTTATATCCAATCTACCTCATTAGACCCTATCCATATCTTGATCTAGTTTTCACTGCAACCTATCCTTATCTTGATCTAGTTCCACCCAGTCCACCTAATTTTACCCTATCCCTATCTTGATCTAGTTATCACTACATCCTATCCCTATCTTGATCTAGTTCTCACTACACCCTATCCCTATCTTGATATAGTTCCATCCAGTCCACCTCATTGTATACTATCCCTATCTTGAGCTAGTTCTATCAATTCCACCTCATTACACCCAAATCCTATCTTGAGTTAGTTCTATCCATTCCACCTAATTACACTCTATTCCTATCTTGAGCTAGTTCTATCCATTACACCTCATTACACCCTAACCCTATCTTGAGTTAGTTCTATCAATTCCACCTAATTACACTCTATTTCTATCTTGAGCTAGTTCTATCCATTCCACCTAATTACACTCTATTTCTATCTTGAGCTAGTTATATCCAGTCCTCTTCATTACACCCTATCCCTATATTGAACTAATTCCATCCAGTCCGACTCATTACACCCTATCCGTATCTTGAGCTAGTTCTATCCAGTGTAACGATACGGTTTTGGACCCCTCTAATATATTCAAAAAGTAATGGATGAAGTGTATTTTTCTTTGAATGACGCCTTTTCATAAATAATTTCAATATATTGCGCTTTAAACTTTTTTTTCTTTAAAAGATCAAATCCGTTGTATTAGAAAAATCATGTGCCATGCTGGCTCCCTCCACCCAATATGAAGCCAGCCTTCATAACAACAGGTTGCTAGGAGTTTTCTATTAGTTAGTTTTGACACTGGTGACAAGGGGTTCAAGAAGTAAGAGGTATGTCATTTATAAGCCGCTTGTACGTATGTATCTACAAAGAGAAAAACAGCACACAGTGCTTAGAAGATGGAACATTTAATGTCACAGAAAAACAATTCGTAAATTAATAAAAAAAACTGTATCATTTAATATCATATCTTCAGTCTCGAAGGTGTAATCATTCAAATAAATCGTGTGCAACATAAAAAAAGTCTTGCTCATTTCATAAGAATAAGTGTAACATAAAATCAGAACACATAACAGTGTGACAATTGCGCAGTAAGGCATTTAGGCCTATGCGTCATCATCATAAAACCCGGTATCATCCACAATCGCGGGTCAATAAAATACCGTATCACCATAATGAATGTCCAATCTAGGCACACATATCTCAAAATAAACCGTATCGTTTTAATTGGTGCCCAATCGTGGGGCAATATCACAATAAAATCCTATATCGTTATACCAGTCCACCTCATTTCACACTTTCCCTATCTTGAGATAGTTCTATCCAGTCCACCTCATTACACCCCATCACTATCTTGATCTAGTTCTATCCAGATCCCCTCATTACACCCTATCCCTATATTGAGCTAGTTATACTAGTCCACCTCATTAAACCTTATCCTTATCTTGAAAAGTTCTATCCAGATCACCTCATTACACCTTTTCCCTATCTTGAGCTAGTTCTATCCAGTCCACCTCATTACACCCCATGACTATCTTGAGCTAGTTCTACCCAGTCCACCTCATTACACCTTGTCCCTATCTTGAGCTAGTTCTATCCAGTCCACCTCATTACACCCCATGACTATCTTGAGCTAGTTCTATCCAGTCCACCTCATTACACCCCATGACTATCTTAAGATAGTTCTATCCAGTCCACCTCATTACACCCCATCACTATCTTGATCTAGTTCTATCCAGATCACCTCATTACACCCTATCCCTATATTGAGCTAGTTATACTAGTCCACCTCATTAAACCTTATCCTTATCTTGAGAAAGTTCTATCCAGATCACCTCATTACACCTTTTCCCTATCTTGAGCTAGTTCTATCCAGTCCACCTCATTACACCCCATGATTATCTTGAGCTAGTTCTATCCAGTCCACCTCATTACACCCCATGACTATCTTGAGCTAGTTCTATCCAGATCACCTCATTACACCCTATCCCTATATTGAGCTAGTTATGCCAGTCCACCTCATTACACCTTATCCTTATCTTGATCAAGTTCTATCCAGATCACTTCATTACACCTTATCCCTATCTTGAGATAGCTCTATCCAGACCACCTCATTTCACACTATCCCTATCATGAACTAGTTCTATCCAGTCCACCTCATTACACCTTGTATCTTTCAGGTCTAATCTAATGATATCTATCTGCGTCTATATCTACACAATGATATCTTCCCAAAGGGTTCGCCAGTCAATTAATACCCTTAACACGGTTATAGATTCTTACATTCACGATATATGTCCTACCCACCATAATCTGCAATATCTGAATATCCTACACGGTCTTGTGATGATTACAAGGTATGTAACTCATCATTATATAACTACCTCCACTCTTCGCTATCTTCATCCTTTTTATGATTACATTGGTTTACAAAATATATATATTTTATTACAATCAAATATTATCCTACTATTATTTACTAGTTTATTTATTAATTGATGGATTGAATGTGGGTAACATTAAAACATCCAGATAAATACCAAAATCCGAACTATAAATATATCTAATGACAAATACAGCACAATAAATTCCCCTTTTCTTCAAATAAATGCAAATACTAGCTACAAACTATGAAATAATTATTTAATTGTTATCCAAACAATAGAAATATGGCATAGTGTGATTGAGCGTAAAGTAAAGCTAAATTAAATATAAATTATTCGTCACTACTTGTGTCGCCTTGAGACATGAATACATTTTAACAACATAATATTACCCACCTCGGTAGCCGTGTGGTCTAATGCGCCACTCTCGAAATATACTAGACTGCCGATGACGCAGGGGTCGAGGCTCCAATCTCGGCCGGGTGGGCTGAGGATGGTTTTTACAAAATGGTTTTCCACTCCCTCTACACGCAAATGTGAGTACACTTCATTTAAATATAACCTTCCTGATGTATAAAACCGTTAACGTAGCTTGGTACAAAGGCGTACAACACGAACGGGTAGTAAGACTCGGTACTAAAAAAAAGTGGGACTAGGAGGAGAAAGCCTTTTTATAAAACGTACGCTTTTTTGAGATCTACAGTTCATTTTACTATATTATTAATATTATTTTAGAGGTTATAATAATATATATGAAAAGTGACAGCTGTGTATCACGTGACCTGGCGTATGAATATGTGAAAATATCTCTAGGAGCTTTTCTAGTCGGTCAGATAAGTTTTTTTAATGAAAATCGAATTGTAGGTTTGATTAAAAGAGATAAAAAAACACGATTTTATGTTGAGGTTAAATAAGAAGGAAAATAAATCAAGTTTATTGTCAATCATCAGGGTATGTCATTTACTGCCAAACTCATAGTCGTCTTTCAGGGAACATCAAACTTTTCAAAAAACAAAAACGACATCCCACTTCAACTCGTACACTAAACAAGGTTGTTTGAATGAAAGTTGATGTCAATGCACTCAGAGAAGAAGAAAAATAATCCTTTCGACTTTTATGATTGAATCTGCTGCGTGAATAGAAGGTAATGAATGACCATTAAAGAAGCTATTCACTCAAAAAAATAGTTCCCAGAATTTATCTGTATGTAATGTTCGTTTCATAATAGTTCTAGGAATATTTTTTTACAGCTCGTTATAAACTTGTTTCTAAACTTTTTCTGTAATACTCGTCGAACAATTTTGAATAGTATTTTAACTGAATGTCAGAAAAAGGAGATATACTATGCATATCAGTATTATTATCTATATTTCACTACCGGTCCCGTGGTGTAGTAGTTAGTGCACCTGGCCACGAGTCTAGAGGTTCTTGATTCGATTCCCAGCTGGCACCTTGGGTATTTTCCTCGAAAGGGGAAATATCCTAACGGCCACAAGGGTTTGGTTGGTTATATTTAAGCTAATTTTTAGAGTTTCTACTATGTCCACACCCTCATACTCACTATGACCACCATCTCATTTCATCTCATCGGGGCATGGAAAGAGTTTCTACGGAAAGAATGTACGATTAGTACTTCCGGTGGTCCCCCCGGCAACGGTACATTAGTACTGGCTAATCTTTCCAGAAACTGTGCTACGTGTGATATTACCCCGACAATCAATATTAAAATATATTATACCTATGTTACAAAACCTGTAATATATAATTGACAATTAAATTGTTTGAACAATTTTTTGAGACTTTTCATATTGGTGTATGAAAACTTTTTTTTGGGAGAGAGGGAGTGGGGGAATGAGTTGCTGAGAAAAATATTTACGCCTAAGAGGGATGTAGACACAGAATAGAGAAAGTTTAATAGTGAGTAACTTCATGGTTTATATGCATTCTCAACCCATTCATAATAATAATATTTAGCACCACGTCTTACTACCCGTTCGGGTTATACGCTTCAAGTACTAATTACTCTAATGGATTAGGAATTGGGAAGGTTGAATTAGAGGAAGTGAACCCGCATTTGCGTTGAGGGAGAGTGGAAAACCATTTTATGAAAAATCACCCCCAGTTCACCCGACCGAGATTCGAACCTTGATCTCCCCGTCCTCAACAGTCGAGCTCAACACGACAAGCGCGTTAGCCAACTACGCCACCGAAGTGGGTGGCTCAACCCATGATTAAAGATGATAAAGGAGTGAAGGCTGATATGGAGTGGTCATGTGGCACGTTTGGAGGATGATAGACGTGTACACAACATTTTAGTAGGGGAACCTGAAGTAACAAGATCTCTTGGTGGGACGAGACGTCGATGGAATGATAATGTTAAAATGATTATGAAGGTGGTTGGGTGACAGTTTAATGATTGGATGGAGGTGTCTCAGGATAAGTTTTAATGGCGAGCTTTTGTTCTGATAGCCATAAACTTTATAGGTGGGAATGTAAAGAACGCGAGTTGAAGAGCGGATTTTTTGCAGTTTCTATATCAATTTTTTTTTTGTTGATAAGAAATCAAATTATCCTCCAATACAAACGTATATTTAATTTTTTTTTCGCAGGGTGACCTAAACATTTCTTAAATATCTATCAAGAGTGTCCTGGAATTGAATGACAACTTATTTTCTCCATTTATGCCGTTATGGTGATAACAGATATTCAAGAACTGTTGTTATCACCATATGAAAAAAATTATAGTCTGTGAATCTAATCTATTTTGACAAAAAAAGAGCTTTTATATAAAAATTGCAAAAATACTGCCTTTCCCTCGTGTTCCCTACACTTCCACCTTTAGGCTAGTCGTCCACTGGCTGCGTTTTTGTCAGAATTAATTCGTCAGAAATCGGAAGAAAATATTCGTCAGATTTCGCATATATAGTATCGTCTACTGGAAACGGTTGTATCAGACGCGAATCAGTCACCCACGATTTCATTTCAGGAAAAAATCGTAAAATGGAAAATATAATTACTTTGGAAAATGCGTATTTAGTTAGAAGGCGACTGAATCGAAATAGAAGAAATTGTTGGACTAATAATATATTAGCGAAAAGGAATACATTGGGAGAATTCAATCATTTATTTGATGATTTAAGAGAAGACAAAAAAAAGTTTTTCGATTACTATCGAATGAATCAAGATACTTTTGAATATATTTTAAATGCCATTAGTCCATCAATAATTAAATTTTCAAATTTTCGTGAAATCATTCCACCAGAAGAACGTCTCAGTGTGACTCTAAGGTAAGTTATACAATAGTTGCAATAATACACTTTGTTTAATTTTATTCGTAACTATATAAGAACTACATTGTAGCATCATTGAAATGTGAAAAATACTGTTGTAGAGGCTGATTTTGCAATTGGGTATTTAAATGTAAAGAGGTTTCATTGTTTGTTAAGGATGCTGGAGATGGCAGTGGTGTGGATGTTGATCCTTCAGTTAAATAGTTTGACGATACACTTGGAGGTCCCTGAGAAGCGTATACTAACGGAACTCTTCCCTGTGAATGCGACATCCTGAATGCAAATTCTTCTTCTTCAATAAATATTTGCTGCAGTTTATTCCTAACTATCAGTTTTCGGTTATTCGGCACGCTCTTTAGATAAGGCAGGAGACTAATTAAAAACTGGTACTCACTATCTTCCTTCATTTTATCACTTTCAGAAAATATTTTGAGCTTGGCCTTCTCTATTTCAAGGAATTGGTCATCCACAGATTGTTTTCCTAATTTTTTACGCTTATAGATGTTAGTTGTATCTCGTTGAGGAGTTTCTTTATTTTTAGGTATACTCGATGTAGAAGGCTGCTGTTTGGTTTCATGTGGGACAGATTCTTGTGAACAAGCAATGTCTGGTGTCTCCAATAATAGCATTTCATTCACTAATTCAGAGTCGACATATTCTGACTCGTTATTGATTGCACCTTTTACATGTAATACATTTCCATGAAGTTTCCTTCGCTGAATACTATCAGATAAAAACAGCAGAAATTTATAATACGGCCATGTGGAAATGATTACAGAATCTGCTCCATCCCCAGATTTGTGTTGTTTGGATTTTTGGAATTCTTTTCGAAAAGTGTCTCGAAGTCCTCTCCATTTCTTTTTTACATCTTCCGCTGAAAAAATTACATATTTACTAAAATCACATATTAGTAAAAAAAATTATATTCGTACACCCTATACCTGTATATATGTATATATATCTATCTGACTATAGTATTATATTATTTATATTACGTTTAATGTTATAGCTTTTACAATTCTTACCATATTATTAGTTTAATTATTAGTTCCCTAAACAGATATAAATATTTATGGAACTAATAATTAAACTAATAATATGGTAAGTTATATAATTATATATAATATTATATTGTTATTATAAGAAATTATATATATTTATAAATATATAATAAATATACTTAGAAACATATAAATATAGAATATATACTATTATTACGTTTTTATTATGTAATTCTCTTATTTTATTTTTATATTACGTCTAATAATGTCATTGCGTTTACAAGTCTTATCACATTATTTTAGTTATTAGTTACATTAAAATATTGTATTATAAAATAAGGCTTAAGTGTAATTTTTATAATTTTCCGTTCCCTTACCAATCCTGCTATTTTGTCTCATTCCCCGTTTCCGTCCCCCGTCCCGTAATTAAAATGCCATTTCCGTCCAACCCTATTTAGAAAATGTATTTTTATATTGAATAGTATGTAATGGCAAAATCTAAAATAAGTTCATTTTGTAGGTACTTGGCAACAGGCTCCTCGTTCAAGACATTGGGATATTCATTTAGAATTTCAGACGTTATGGTTGGAAGAATTGTTCATGAGACATGTGAGGCTATTTGGGATGCATTGCATTCTGTACATATCCCATTTCCAAGAGACGATGACATTATTTCTATAACTGAAGGATTTTGGAATAAGTGGAACTTCCCAAATTGCGTTGGATGTATAGACGGGAAACACATACGCATAAAAAATCCAAAGCACTCAGGCAGCATGTATCGCAATTATAAACAGTATTTTTCAATCGTTTTACAAGCGGTTGCAGGGCCAAATTACAAGTTTATTGCTATTGATGTAGGAGCATATGGCAAAGAAAGTGATGGTGGGGTTTTTTCGCATTCTAATCTTTCCAAAAAGCTTGAAACAGGAGCATTGGGTGTTGGAAGACAAAAATCACTACCAGGAACAAATATTTCAGTACCTCATGTTATTTTGGGAGATGAAGCATATCCACTGAAATCTTACTTAATGAGACCTTTCCCAGTATCAACACTTGGACCAACAGAAACAATTTTCAATGAGCGTCTGTCTCGAGCACGACAAGTTGTTGAATGTTTGTTTGGTATTATTAATAGCAAATGGAGACTACTGCAAAAAGCAATTGAAGTAAAGCCTGACTGTGCCGATAAAATTGTTAAATGTATATGCTTGTTGCATAACATTATAATAGATAAAGAAGGTGAAGAGCAAGAAGTCTCATCTACTTTCCAACAAACACATTCGGAAAACAGTAGATTTGGTACACTAGGTGAAAATAGAGGCACTGGTTCTGCATATGTTATCAGAGATAAATTCAAAACGTATTTTTGCTCACGAGAATTGTACAACTGAAAATACTTTTCTTTGTGCACAATATATTAACCCTAGAATACTACTACGGGTGAATATTGCCCAGTGAGTTATAAGTTTTGGTGCCAGAGTTTTGCCTACTCAGGAGGGTTAATATTGTGTGTGTTATTTAGTTAGCCTGTGCCTGTTACTGGCCTAGTGCGTTTATCTGCCAGAGAACTTTTAATAATCTTGAACTTAATTCACCGGGTGAAACCCTGTTGTAGAATTAGAGGCAGTGAAATTTTTACTGTGACTATTGCATATTTAACAACAGCAAAGAGTAAAAAAAAATACTTGTGAGTGAAAACACACTTTTATTTTTATATTTTTATTGTTTGTCATCTAATTTGAATATAATTATTATCTTAATAATTTGGTCAGTGAATTTAATTACTTCTTTGTGTAAAATAAGTTTAAATAATTAGTCACAAAATAATTTTTTTCTTTTTTAGAAATAATTAATACCCTTTTTTTTAATTTTTTTTAAAATGTATAACTTATCGTTTAATAGAGTTAAAATAAATCCATTTAAAATTGTCACACTTAATTTGATTTAGTAGTGATGTGACTATAAAATGTTGTAATAGGCTACTCCTTGGTTAAATGAATCATTGTTAGATATGAATACAAATCTTCCTCTATATAATAAAGTACTTAATTGTTTGTGAATTACTTACCATCAGCGTTCATTTCCTCAGCAACTTCTTTCCATAACTTTCGTTGCACGTCTCTCATGTGATAGTTTTTATCCCTCATGTCCCAAAGAGACTTTCGTTCACACACAATACAATTCGTCAGAATAACTGCGAACGATCCCATCTCGATGGGATCGTTCGCACATCGGATGTTTTCGCCCGAAGACGCACGAATTACTTCGGGTGCAGTGGACGACCTTCAATGCCTTTCTATGATACCGGATCATTCGCAACTATTCGTTCGACTTGTGACGAACATAATTCGGATGAAAATGCAGCCAGTGGACGACTGGCTTAAGGCCAAAGAGTAAGTTACTTCGTGTGTTATTGTGTATACATATTTATACTGTGCCAAGGAAGTTTGATTATTATAGACATGTATAATTTCTAATCTAACAAATAGTGTGTCATTTAACTAGAGTAAAACTACCAATTTTCATCCATAAACAATTGTACTCTGACTATGTTGAGAGTAGCTTGAATGTCAGGTTTCGAGGCCATTTAATAAACGTTCCAAAACAAAAATACAATTTCCTCAAAATCTATATATTGATTAATAGGAACTTAAACTCATTTAGATATAGTGGTCTAGAACCAAACTAACAGGACACGATGATAGTGAGCTCAAATCCATTCAGAGTCGACGGAATAATTGTTTATCAATAATAATCCGCAGCACAACTTCCTTTGGAGTGGAAGTAAAGTGTCGTTCCCAATTTCGCCAGGCCCTTTCTTTCTCGCTCCTATAAACTCTCGTGTTCTGATATAATCAGTCAGTTCAGAAAATGCACGTTAAATACCACCATTGACCAAATATTACCAAAAAATATTTTGTTTTCTATAAACAAGATATTATTCATCCCATACCCATTTTGGCATGCACAAAACATGTGCTGGCTTAGAGAAAAAATTATTTTGTGGCATATTCGGACTCGCGTATTTGTTCTTGAATACAAACCAATATAAAGATTTCTATGTATTTTATGAATGAAAATGGTTTAATTCTTGCTTACCTAAAAATATTCTCTGATGTTTATTCTATCTAAAAAAAAATCGAGAAAAAAATCCCTCCAAAATGGAAAAATAAATTCAGAACAAATATTACAGATAAATTCTATTTTATATATTTAAGATAAATATTAACTATCTAAACATTTAGTGACAAATATTTAATAAAGCTCAACTAGAAAAAACTGGTTTACTGGATAAGAAATTTGAAACGTTTTCCTCACTTTTATTATTTAAATATAACTTCATAATTTTATAGTAAAATAGGTATTAGACCTGCCTACGAGAAGATAGCTATCACAATATTACTCAACCTATTACAAAAAATCTAATCTACAATTGATAAATTTATGAAAAGTGAGTTTTTTTTAAAAAAATTTGGATATCTTCTAAATTAATAACATACTAACGAAATATAATGATTTTGGATTTTTTCCCACCTATTGAGTGGTACAATTGATTCAAATTTCAAATATTTGACTCATCGGAAATTACTAAGTTCTCTGGACAAACATGCATACACCGTTAGAATTTTTTCATAGCATAATATGTACCTGAATAATACGTATCTTGTTTATATATACAGCCTACCTATTTGCCTAATATAAGAATTTACCCAGCTTCGGTGGCCGCATGGTCTAAGGCAATACTCTCGCAATGGACTAGAGTGTCGAAGACGCGGAGATCGTGGTTCAATCCTGGTCGGTTTGCTGAAGATGATTTTCCCTTTGTTTTCACTCTCTCTATTTCCAAGAAAATGCGGGTACACTTTATCTTAATTAAACCTTTATCATTCTTAACCTATTAGAGTAATTTCCATAAGCATATAATCCGAATGATTAGTAAAATGCGGTATTAAAACAAAGGATTTAATTTGATTAAGTTAGACAAATATAAATTAAGTTAGTTACAATTTAATAAACACACTTAGGAATCTTAAATGATGTACATTTATTTATTATTTATAATTCAATATGGATTATAAAAGGGACCGACAGGATCAATTTGTTAACAAGCTATGTTAAGTTATGTAAAACTAATATACTATAAGCTCAATCTAAGTATGTAAGTATTACACACAAAACATATATTTTTTATATTCAATAGAGGTTTTTTCCCACCCGTTCGGACATTTTAATTACTATATTTGGGTAAGGATGAGTGTGGTACACTTTAGAGAAAATGTATCAACATTTTCGTGGAGTTATAGTGGAAAAACATTCAGATAAAAAGACCCTTCTCTTCCCAGATAAGGATTCATTCCTCTTTACAAGATTAGGTGAGGCCGGCATCCAGTATACATGTCCACCGGCATGAGTTTCGATGGTCAACTAAGAACATCCACCGATGGGTGCGCGGGATTGAATTCCAAGCTCATTTTGTTTGGTTTGCGAGCGACAGGAATGCCGGGATTCGAATCTTGGATTGGTGTACTCAAGGTGTTTTTTTTAATAAATGTTTTAGAATTTTCCCCCACACAAATGCTTTACATATCTCCTTCAAATTAAACTTTTCTCAACCCAAACATAATATGGAAAATATACAAATAATATAAAACAATTTTTTAAAACGTATAAAACGTAGCAATTTTAAAATCAGGCTAACATACATAACATACAGCTGAATTAGGAGGAAGAGGAAGAGGGCATTGGAGGTCTGAATTCACTGACAAAAGGAATGGAGCTGTTGTAAGAAAGAACACCAAATAATAATAATTGAATGCCATAATTCGGTTTTGAATTTGGTTTACCATATTTATTTGTAGTAAGAGGATTAGCTTAATCGACTTTCTTTGGTCCTTCTCGTGGTTTTCATTTTGATAGAGGTGTAAGGATTTTGGACGTCAATTCGTAGAATTTACTTTGACATCGACTTGTTTCTCTCTTCAGTAAATATATATTTAAAGGAATGCATTTAAATTCTAGTCTCTGGAATCAACCAATCTCTCAGTGTACCGGTAGTTCAGAACAAATGGGGGATTGGCTGACGTCCAAATAGCTACTCTAAGGGGTTGATTATCAAAACCTAACCTCCGAAGAGACCACCCGAAAGGCTCTCCAGCTACACCGCATATGAGCTCAGTGGCTTTTCACGGTGCAACCACTGTATAGTCATCGGGAACAGTACCGTTCGCTGGACATGGACCTAGGTCTTTGAGTGCCATTCCGTGTACTCGGATACCCGAAAAAACCAGTACCAGCCCTGCCATGCCAGCCTGCCTTGGGTTACTTGGAAGAAACTCGGACCGGATGGAGAGAGGAGTTGGCTCCTCCTTGTGATCGCCCATCAAGAGGAAGTCAGGAGTTGAGCCTCTGAGCAGCTTTCGCCTAAACCTTCGTTCTCTTAAAAACCTCCAATCTTTCCTCTCACGCCTTCTTAGCTGCGCCCCAACCTTATTTGAGACAAGCTGTCAGGAGTTGCCCAGCGGAGACCTAGTGGAGGTGCCCTGATCAGCTATCCCCGCTACATGGGTACGCACTACCAACCACTTAGTGTGTGTCGAGAAGGGAGTATCCCTCTCACACACAGATGACCTTGTCGGGGTCTTAGCTATGACAAACCCGCTGTTTACATCTGGGGGGTAGGAAATTCGTCAATCTGCAGCACATAACAACTGAAGTGGAATGTGAAGTTATGACCAGTAACAGGTATTGAATACCCTGACGACGGGTACCGATAAGAAATGGATGATTCTTCCAGATATCTGGTTGTTGGCCCTGACAAGGGCATATATTAAGAGAGCAGACGTATCTCGACTGGGGAATTGGGTTCACTTCTTATTGGGAGCTAGGTACGGGCGACAGAACATTCCTCGGGTGCATACAACGCCATTTTTGACGTCCCGTAGCGCTTCCATTTAATGACACCGATCCCAAGTTAATTACGTTGAAATACTTCCCCTGTCACCCCCTACAACCTGTATTGTTTTTTACCTGAAGATATAAATAACCCTATATATACGAGTCTAAATCTGTCGAGGCCCTTGTTGAAAGAAGTCGTGTATGTGTGTTGAATTTGGAAATATCCTAATGGACCACTTTCAGGATCTCTAGCACGTTCACGAGAGTGTTTTTATAGCAGATTGAACTTTATTGTGAAGCTATTGATGGATGTTGGACGTTCAACACCCCCTTTTACTGTATTAGAACAGGGGTAACAAGCCTATGGCCCACACTATAGATCCGGCCCACATAAGTGTTTGTTTACCCACATAGTGTTTTAACATTTGTGTTAACTAGTAAAAAAATATTTAAAAACTGAAATATTTCACATAAAATATAAGATTATCATTTATTTAAAAAATCTTAAGATATACTGACTCATTAAAGGTTTTTAAAAAATATATCAAGCGTCCTTTCCTAAATCAAAGGCCTAACGATTTGCAAAGGAGGAAAATCCCCAATATTTTGATATTTCTATTTTCTATTATTTCAATTTCTAACTAAAAATATTTTCGCAATATCATCCAGGTTAGTATTCTGTTTTATACTTAGATGGTATTTTAGTTAAAATAGTGATTTAAAGGGTGCAGGGGAAAAAGGGGAGATCCAATTTTATCTCAAATTGAGATAGTACTGCCATCTGTTAGAAAATCTTGAAACCTTTCTAATGCGAATAATATTATGGCTAGAGAGGTATAATTATGTCATATTTAAATTAATTTTAAAAAGTATTCTCTGGGGCCCTTATGGGGTTTGATATGAAAAAGTTGCTGTCCTGGATAATATGTGTAATGTGAATTTCTACTCTTTTCCCTTCATTTTTGATAAATTGTTTTCCTTTTTCAACCCGCCCACTTCATCTGTTTATGTTGTCCAACTCCTTGTAGGCATTTAAGTTTGCGAGAGCCGAATTAGTACATAGTAGCTCTGAGATACATTTTGTTACGAATAAACCACCAAAGTCTAGGGTTTTTTTGTAAACAAAACAAACTTAATAATCTTCTTTAAGGTGTAGTTTATGAGCGCATGTCATGTCTGTGGTCGAAAACATTAGGAGGCAAGTTAAACGTGATATATCATTAACCGTTTCGTGTCAGTATAAGTTGTTGCCAAGCTGAGTTTAAAACTTTTCCTGTGATATGTTCTCACCCACTTGGTTCCCATTTTACCAAATATACATAGGCTGTGCTCTACAATGAAGTATATTCCCGTTATTACCTAACCAATGAATGTTATACTTTTTTTTTAGCACCACGTCTTACCACTCATATGTACTAATTATGCTAATGTGTTCGGGATTAGGAATGTTGAATTTATAAAAGTATACCCGCATTTGTGGGGAGGTAAAGTGGAAAATATTTATTAAAAACCACCCTTAGTACACCCAACCGGGATTAGAGCACCAATATCCTCGTCCTCAGCAGTATATTCCACTGCAAGCGTGACGCCTTAGACTGTGTGGCCAATGAAGTGGCTGAGTGTTTTATTTATTAATGATAACATATTACAGGTATAGTTTAAACTAACTTTGCTTAACCTGGCAGGACCCCTCTCATTTAATTAAAAAGTCTTGGATGATTATTACGTTGTTGAATTATCAATTTATATTTGACTCGCGATGCGGCGCCAATTGAAGTGTTATGAAATTAATCGGTCCGTGTTGGGTGCCGATTGAAGTGATACCGTTTAATCAGCTGATAATTGCCCCGTGATCGAGCACTAATTAAAGCCGTACGGTATTATTATGCCCCGCGATTGGGCGTCGATTATTGAGTACTGGATTTGTATTGTGAGATAATTGATTTTTATAGCCCCATGATCGAGCGCCAATTATTATGATACGGTTTTACAATCTGATATTGTAATTGAATAAATGAGACCTTTGAATGTTGCACACGATTTATTGAAATGATTCCATCTTCAGCACTAAAAATATGAGATTAACAAATTTCACTCTTTAACAATTTATGTGTACTCTCTATATATTACGCGTTCTCTAGATTTATGCTTCCGACACTGCTAATAATTTATATTACTCCTATATTACCGAATTCTGTTTTATTACTGTCCATTGTAACGGATTCATACGCACAAGCGGTTTATATATGACCTACCCCTTGCCTCTTGAACCCCCTTGTCACCAGTGTCAAAACTAACTAATAGAAAGAGTCCTGGTGACAGATGTTGTGAAGACTAGCTTCCTATTGGGTAGAGGGAGCTAGCGTCACTTGCTTTTTGGTATTACTACGGAGTTTATTTTGAAAGAAAAAAATTAATCTTATGCTGTAATCTAGTGACTGAAATACGCGTGATTCTCCAGGGATGAAGTATTAACAGGATATTTAACATACAATATTTTAAAGAAAAATGCACTTCATCCAAGACTTTTTACATATATGAGGGAGGTCCAAATCAGTATCATTAGATGAAGTGTATTTTCCTTTAAAGAATTGTATGTAAATTTTCCTTTTAATACTTCATTCATGGATGATTAGGTGTTTTCAGAAGTAATTTCAATATAATACGTTTTAATACTTTCTTTCTTTCTTTAAAAAAAACTTCATTCTATTCGAAAATCAGGTGATTAGCTGGCTACCTTTACCTAAAAGGAAGTTGGCTTTCACAACATCAGGTTGCCAGGAGTTCTCCTATTGGTTAGCTTTAACACTGGCGACAAGGGGTTCAAGAAGCAAGAGGTAGGTCATATATAATCATCTTGTGCGTATAGTAAACACACAAAAAATCTCAGTCAGTAACAACATTAGCTCTGGCTCTCCGCATCATTTCGTGAACGAATAAAAAACTATCTTTTAATGTAATAATACTGAAAGTGTAGTTAACAAAATAAATCGTGTACAACACTACTTTTTACTCATTTCAACAGAAATACACATAAAATCAGATTGTCACAGCCATATGATACTAAGTACGCAGTAAGGTATGCACATGTCGTCATAATCATAAAAACTGGTATTACTATAATTACTGCCCATAAACCGATATCGTTATAATTAAAAAGTGATAGGCAGTGTATAAGCCAATACGGCTTTTAAGACGTAGTGCTAAATAATAATAATAATAATAATAATAATACATAAATAGGCCTATACATTACAACCAATATTAATATAATATAAGCTCGACTTATATTTGACTCAAGTCCTTTTACTTGCCAAGTATGCAGTTAACTTTATATGTAATCTAATTATAAACCGTAAGCGAAAAGGTCAGCCAAGAACCAATATTTCATTTAATGACTTTCTTTTTTAAAACTTCTTAGTATTAATTTCTTTTCCCCTTTAATAATGTTAAAAATAAGCACTGACTTTTATAAACCCAACTGTAAAAATTATTTCTTTATAAGCCTTAAACTAGAAACTTTGTTGAGTTTCTTCCTAAAAAAAAGCGCTATTTTAAATCTAGAAATTAAAGAGGAGTTCAAGACCAAACGACTAAGAGGATGAAATTGAATAAAATACAATAATTGATTAAAATTAATTTATCATCTTATTCTGTTATTTTTTTACGTCAGATATTATTTTGTTCGGGTTTTAAGTCGATGAGTACTAAGTAGCCTCATATTTGGGAAGTATAAATTATAAAATTAATTAAGTTATTTCTAATCTACTTCTTTACTATAAACTATCTTTGGTTCACGAAATAAAAAACCGACGGAAAAGATTCAAAACCTACAGAATATTACATAAAAAAACTCAGAGAGTAGTTTTTTAAATCTGAGTTAATAAGTTAATAACACAAATTTATTGAATAATACTTAACGAAAAAAACACAAAAGTATGTTTAAATGTCTATTTAAAGAGATGAATCTTTCCAATTCTTCGGGATATTAGTGACTTAGAGTAGTATTAAAAATTTTTTGTTCACGTACCCCCAAACATAATTCCTCCTTATCTTTGTACTACTAAAGTTGTTAGTGCTTAGTGCAAGGTATACTTATTCTATAATTTGCATTTAAAACAAATTACACAAAAAATAATGTATTAAAGAAAAAGCTTTAAATTATAATTATAAATAAATATATCCGTTTACCTCTTAGATGTCTTCGCGTAATCCAAGTTAAACACCACTGACTTATACCAACCATAGCAAAGTGTAATATTTAATCAAATATCAGACTAAACAGCGTCTGTTATTCTTCTAGTGAAAAAATAAATCTATTTTATATTCGGTGAGGATTATACCTCGACCTCCAGAGTCAAAGCTAGGATCCAGACAAACTATATCAACCCTGCCACATACTAATATTGTAAAAGAACAGACCTCAAAATAGAATCCATTCTATAATAGAAAATAAAAAAAGATACATCTTTGGGACAGTGCTCAACTCAATACAACTTCTGGTACATTTGGCCGTGAACTCATTTGATCGCTTACGTTTCCGTAATTTGTGTAGCTCATCAAATACTCATAAATAATGTTCAATAATGTTCTAGAATAATTCGCCTAAACATTTCGATTTCAATTATTGGGGAAAATAGATTTTAACGGCAAAAAAGATTGAGGTAATCTCAACCTATTTATATGGTAGTATATTTGGAGCTTTCTAAGCGTTTAGAAATATATATTGGTATATTCAAAATGAATATATTTATAGGAGTTTATATTATTTATTGTCAAAATTGTATGGTACTTAGAGCTCACAGTGTTGAATTATACTTAACGGCCCTATATGATATGGCATGGTCTCGCTTGGTCTCAGGTAGCAAGATTACCTTATATTATTCTACTATGGTGTAGCTTATAAGGTAGAGCCATTGTGTAGTCCGTCAAATGGAAATGTGAAAGGTAAGTTTGATACCTTCCAGTGTAAAGGTAGCAGTCTTACCCCATCTTCTAAACCAGGGGCTTCCAAAATAAAATTGCTTGGGGGCCACAATATATTCCACGAGTCTATTGGAGGGCCGCATTATAATCTGCTAGTGGGTGTGAGGCAATATGAATCGCGCGGATCAACAAATTATTATTTTTTCATTTATTTGAAGTATTTAACGTGCTCTTTCTGAACCAACTTGTTTTATCAGCACATGATAATTTCTATGAGCGAGAGCGAAAGGGCCTAGCAATTTTTCCGGGAAAGGTATTTTCACATACCTTCCAGGATTCTTTTACATTCCACAACCGACATGGATCGACCAGCTTTACTTCCTCTCCGAAGGAAGTTGTGCTATCACTAATGAAAAAGCCATCGACCCTGGCGAGGGTTGAACCCACTAGCATCGGGTCCTGAAGTAAACACCTTACCCCAAGACCCCAAGTCGAAAGTAAAATCTCCTTCGGCTTCGGATGCGACTTAGACATCTACAATAACCTTCGCATACTTGAAAAATTTCGAAGGAAGGATAAAATTTCGATAAATTATCAAACAATTTAATTTTATCTTACTGAATATTACATTTTTCAATATTTGATAATTTCAAAACAGTTACTAAACCGAATTTTAACAATGACAAGTAATTTAACTAACACAACGTAAGCATGGATCAAAAACGGGTAAGTAAATATTAATATATTATATTCACCATCGCCAACATAATTTTTTTTAAATAAAAATATTTATATAGAAATAACACTATTATCATTGGTATGAAGCATTTAAAACGCTTTAGTTGTGTTATCATTGCAGCTCACGTCTAATGTTTGGTCCTTAATATTCTATCTCTTTGGAATTATCTGTGAAAAATTTACAAGTGAATTTTGACACAGAAGTTTTTCATAGCTTCTTTTCACTATCTTTATTATACAAAATGGTTGATACAGAAAGTAGGAAACAAACACGGAATTTAATTTATAACTATTATCAGAGATGCGTATAACCCGAACGGGTAATAAGACGCGGTACTAATTATGATTATCAGAGAAATGCAGATAAAAATACATGCATGTGTAAAGGTTGCAAACTAATATTATAAACTCCATGATATAAGTAAAAATTAAAACTTAATTTAGAATCAAATAGCCAAAGTTATTATTTATGTTTTTAGTGAGGATTTCTCCATCTAAATATCATATTTTGAAAATTTAAAAATAATACCTGGACACGGGAATCGAACCCAAATTGATCCAAGGGTTCTGGGTTCGATTCCCGTGTCCAGGCGTCATTTTTAAATTTTCAGAACAAAACTTAATACGTTACTAAGCTTATCTGTAAGCCTGTGTGCATAAGTTATTAACATAGGCCTTAGGTAACAAATAAGGAAATTTTCCTGGCCCTTGTTATCGACAAGATCTAGAAAAATAATTTATTTAAAAATTAAAAGTGGCGTTACGTGAAAACAAAAATATTAGGTAGCTTCGACATCCGACTTTTCTTCGCAAATTTCAAGATTCGTTTCGCATTTAAAAAGTGGCCTTCGCACACGCCCACAGTTAAATTTATTACTGAATCAACATTAGTTGGATATTTCATAGATTTTTTTTCCCACGCACGTCAAAACTTTTCGTTCCTCGAATAAAAATATCAATTTTACTACAATAGACTACTTTTAGAAAAAAACTACGTGGGCTGCAAAAAAAAAAAATATCAACGTGGGCCACGTGTTCTAAGCTATACCATTGAGTAATAACGCGAGCTAGTACTTTACAAGGTAAACGAAGCGTACATGCGAGTGTATATATTTCAAGACAATTCCAGTCACGTTTCCAAAATTCCCACCATTGAAAACACCAAAATGCTCCTTACCTGCGCCCGAGCCTGTTCACCGACGAGAATGACATCTCTGGTGGCATCGTGGAGGGGGATGTCCGAGATGAACAGACCTCTCCCCGTCAGACCTTCCAGACCATCCAAAAAGGGTGAGCCTACGAACAGGATGGAGTCGGATTCCGGGCACAGCACCATCTGACCCTTCAGTTCCAGGCCCTGGGAATAAATACATCTTGATATAATTACAGTAAAGTCCGATAATTCAGCACCCGATGGTTCGTCACACCCGATAGTCTGCTCGCGTAGCCCCACCCACTCGTCTTTTAGCTTCGCACCAGCACCATTTGTTTGTCATTCTGTCTTTGTTTACATTTGTGAGATTATCCCTCGTTCTATATTACATAGCTTGTTCGTAATTGTGTGTCCCTAGCGTGCCGTAGTTCTTTAAAATGACATAAAAAGAGTAAAAGTGTTATTTTTAGTAAGTACCACGTCCCATCCGAGTTTTACACTAATGCACTATTTATTATTATTATTATTATTAGCATTGCGTCTTACTACCCGTTCGGACTACACGCACTTACGCTAATGTGTAACGGTAGGGTGATTGTGAGATTAAATGGAGGATCTACAGTTTAACGTGGAATCCGAACCGCGGTGGAGGCCTGGCATTCCACACATTGACAAGTTATGATTAATACACGTCTTGTCAGAGGTGAAGGAAGG
Source organism: Timema shepardi (assembly GCA_902151425.1). Lineage (NCBI taxonomy): Eukaryota > Metazoa > Arthropoda > Insecta > Phasmatodea > Timematidae > Timema > Timema shepardi. The sequence continues at coordinate 201,705 of CABFVX010000690.1, read as the reverse complement.
GTTTTGTAATCAGATAAATCTGTGCCGGGACCGAGGATTGAACCCCGGAACACCATAACAAAAGTCTGACACCTTACAGTTAGACCGCCAGGTCGCCCTACACTAATGTATTAACTACGCTTATGATTTTAGGGATGAGAAAGGCTATATTTATAGGAAGTGAATCAACATTCGCGTGTAGGGAGAGTTGAAAAACATTTTGGAAAAAACACCCCCAGTACACCCGACCGAGATTCAAGCCTCAACCTCCTTGACATCGGTTGTATAGTCTACCGAGAGAGTAGCGCGTTAGACCATGTGGCCACTGTAGCGGGTAGTAAAAGTGTTGCTTCGGCTAAAGGAATTAAATGGAAACACGTTGCAATAGAATAATATGCTTAAAAACTAGACATCACAAGTTGAATAAAAAATGCTGAGAGCAGAAACACTATTATATAAAAAAATTAATAATGGTTTCATGCAATATTCATCCAGCTTCATGTTCTACTTCATCGTTGTCGATAGCCAAATATTATTTTTGTCGATACTTTATGTTTAGTATCACGTCTTACTACACGTTTAGGTTGTACACATGTGTGATTATTACGTCAATGGGATAAGTATGAGTAAGGCATAATGGTTGGCACATTTGCGTGGAGTTTGGGTGGGAAACCGTATTGGAGAATAAATCTCAGTATATCAAATCGGGGTTTCAACCCAAATCTCACCTTCATCGGCAGTATAGTATATAGCAAGAGTGACGACTTAGACCATATGGCCACCGAAGCGGGCAATTTTAGACTATTCAAAGGAAAAATTACAAATATAGCCATGTTTTTGTGAAAGCAGTTACTGTCTGAAGTAAATTATACGATTCGGGTTCTATTAAAAAGCGTTAACTAAAAGCCATGACTCAAAATTATTACTCAAAGCACCTGCTCAGAGAACTAAATAATGTTTAATATTCCTTTATGACGCGGTCGTATATAGTAACAAACAAATGGTATATATCTCTAAATACCTTTCCCACCGCATTTTCACACACTTTGAAAGGGGACTTTCAAACGTTGTACAATACACATGTAAAATTTCTAAAATTTGGACGTCATGACTCAGATTGGAATATAATTAAAAGCTTTCACTCTTTCCTACCTATTCAATTTAAAACACAATTTAAAAGCCTAGAGCTACATTCGTCTCGCATAAAATCCACCTCAACACTTCAGTATGGTGGGTATTTACACATGGTTGACTATACCAAGTGATTACAAGCTTTGAGTGAGTGGGTAATGTTGTCTGTTTTCATGTAAAAATGACCTAAGAAACCCACAAAAACATTCTATCGGGGCAGGAGGAGTTAGTGACGACAGCATATAGATTTTCGATTTCGTTGCTATACAAGTGATGCCCTGGTACATGGTACAGTTGTGTCCATTGGCAGGTAGTGGCGTGCTTGGACATAATGTTCAAATGGGTGGGATCGACCTGTTAGTTCAGTCAGTGGCGTGTCTAAATACTAAACTAGGGAGGGGTCTAGGATTAGATTCCAGGCATGGCCGAAAAGTTGATCAATGGAAAAATGTGGGTTTCCTCTTTCACAGGGATGCATTAACGGGCCAGAGGCATGGTGTTGTGTCTGTTATAGATTCAAGCTAGTTTTGTAATTAATGTTCTGATATAATCAGATGGTTCAGAGAGGGCACGATTAAAACCTCAATAGGGGCATCGAACATAATATTCTTAGTGGTTTTTTTTCTGTGCACCTGCAATTGGTGGAGTTTTTTTTTTCAGTTTCCAGGATAGGCAGAGATGGTTTAAACTGTACCTGTGAATTGTTCTTATCAGTGAGTAGAACACTCATTGGTTAGGTATCTACGAAAATATTTTCTCATGTGATGTGAGGTAGTCAAACTATACCATAGCCAATAGGGAAATGACATCTCTTATCGATGTACACTACCCGAATCGGTGTACACTGTACCCATGGTCCACTGTACACATGGTCCACTAGAGAAAAATCTCTGATTTGCTTGTGAAGAGGACATGAGAGTTAAAATACGGACCGTTTACCCCTCTCCATCCACGCAAATGTGGGTACTTTACCCATAGACTCTCTTTCGCATTTCTAGCCAATTATTTCTTGCATAAATATGGGGTTTTGTAAATAAACGTAGCTTAAGGTCAGTGATTTTTGTGCAAATCTACTGCACCAAGGGGCAAACATCTATTTTATATAGACTTCAACCGCTTTTTAATAACATCCTAAAAAAAGTCTTAAGCGCGCCCATATTCGCTGATTAACGTAAATTATATAGATTGCAGCTTCTGTATTGATAATTGGTTAAAGTTTATGTGACAACCCCAGAACTAAAGGCTTTTTTTTAAAGAAAAAAAAACGAAAACAATTGTTTGGTGTAACTTGAGAGCTTTCAGTCGAAAGAAATTGTAATTTTTTAAAATTATGGCTTCCTCTTTTAATTTATTTTCATATTTAAATTATTGAACACATATTTGGTTTATAATCTCTTTTTTTTCAGGTTATGAAAATCGCTTATAAAGAACTCTGGAAATCATTGCCAAAATGAATATATATGCCTAATATATTCATCACCACGTCTTACTACCTCTTCAGGTAATTCGCGTATATGATAATTACTTTAATGGGGTAGGGATGAGGAAGGAAGAATTTTAGAAATAATATACCCACATTTGCGTGGAAGGAGACTGGGGAGCCATTTATGGAAAACCACCCTCAGTAAACCCGACTGGGTTTCAAACTCTGAACTCCCCGTCATCTGAAGCCAAAATGGATAGTTTTACGTTTAAAAACTTTAATGTAAATATGTGCGTTATAAATGAAGGTATTTTAAAAATGACGAATAGTTACAGTGTTATGTTAAATTGTACACAATGCTCGGATTTATCTTTTTTATAGCATTTACAAAACAATGTCAGCTTTTAATGAATTTTAACGTGGCCACAATGACATTCAATCAATGAAGTGATATTAGTTGATTAATGAAAACAATTTAATATCGGTCCAAGAGGGATTAAAATCACACAATTTTGAATGGAGCAAATTGATAACCACATTAAAAGTGTTAATGGAATTTTTCCTGTCTCGTTTGTTTATTGTGAAATCTGTTGCAGTAAAATACAGAGCATTGGACACACAAGAAATTTATGTTCAAGATATAAATATTACTCATTAGAGGTAACTAAAAATTATACCATCTTAATGGCACAGTTTGAGAAAGGTGATTTTAAGGAAATTAACTACATATTTGCGTGGAGACAGTACGGCGAAACCATCGTTAAAATAATAATTTGGGATACCATTCCTAGTGAACTTCCACACAAATTTTAACATATCCCAACAGCTTGGGCCAGGGCTGATAACTTCAGCTTAAATCCATTGTTTACCTAACCTTAAGGTTGTTCTTTAAAATGAAACCAAATGAATATCTTTATTTTTTCAGGGCGCAACGAGAAGAATACTTCAAACAGATGTTTATTTGTTTAGAAGGACACGTTGCATGGATGAAATGTATATATCATTCAATGCCAAATATTTACTTTCTTATTATCTTAAGGTAGAGAAAGTATTGTGATCGTCAAACAAATCAAACTCGAAATTTTGATGAATCTCGAAGTTCCATGACACCCCCGAACCCGAAAAAGTGGTTTTTAAATGTTCGTCTGTCTGTACCTCCAACTAGAGCCTAAACTATTTTACCGATTGGGCTAAAACTTGGTATCTAGTGTTTTCATAGGGCTGCCCTGAGTTTTTTTTTAAAATTGGATATCCAACACTAAAACTAAGGGTAGTTTAATGAAGGGCAAAATGAGATAAAGTCGATTTTCTCACAAATGACTCTAAAGATTTTGATTAAATTTCATTTCAAAACATTTATAAATATCACAAACAAAATGTCTTCTCTCAATATTTAGGGAAAATGACTTTAAGGACTCCGGTCTGTTGCGTACATTCTCATTTTTTATAATATCTCCGAAACTATTTGAGATATGAAATTACATATAATTGCAAATATGTAGATCTATTTATAATACAAATATTTTATAAGAAACATATTTTTATAAAACTAATAACTTTAAATATATACGCAAATATTTATATTTTTTAAATTTTCGAACAATAAATGTAAAGTATTGCAACCGTAAAGATAATCTAACCAGAAATGTTGATGGATGTCGACGACGTCTCATGACTCTCGAATACAAAAAGTGTGTTTTGTAATTCCGTGTGTCTGTGTTTCTTTTTAACCCCAAAATAAAGAGTTGTTTGGTAAAAAGTGGAAAGAGAAAAATTGATTTTCTCAAAATAAGCTCTAATGATTTTGATTAAATTTCGTATCTAGGCGTTAAGATTATAAATAATCTGTCTACTTTCTTTTTCCGATGAAAATGACTTTTAGGGTACTTTACAAAAGTGGAAATTTTCTTATCTCTGCAGCTATTTGAGATGCTAAATAACTAATCATCGCAAAATTGTAGTACTATTAAAAATAAAAAACTTTTATATGAAATATATTTTCATAAAACCAACAGTTTCTGAGATATTGGCAAATATATTGATAAAATTTTGTGAGCTTTAGTTGTAGAGAGATACTACTTAATAATTCTGTAATGCCATAGAGTAATTAAATATAATTAGGTCTCTCAAAAATTTGTTATTTTTCCTTTAAACTCTTAGGAGAAATGTTTGTACAACAATGATCTATCTCCATTTTAGACTTAATAGTCAATATTTACATTTTTTGTCGGTGCAAACATACAAATGATGACATTGATTCCCTAAAAATTAAAATTATAAAATTTAAAACTGGGACTCAAAATTTGTTTACGTATGTATAGTGCAATTTATGCTTGGGTTTGCTAGTGTATATTATTTTGTTTCAAATATACTACGAGTTTTGAGTAAATATCTCAATTTTTAAACAATAGAGCGAGAAAATCCATGCGGAGTTCATTACCATTTATTTTAAATATTATGTTAAAGTTTGTGTCGTTTAGTTAATTGTGGCAATTTGTTTTTTTTATGTTATTTTATTGTGGGTTGAGTTGAAACACATCCAAAGCTTCTAAAAGTATATAATATTAGTGACGCAAAGCCAAAGTTTCATTTTACTAAATTTATTTGAGTTCAAACTATAATCATAATGGCTATTGATAAATTAGTTTGAATTGCCTTAATTAAGAATCGGTAAGATTGAGTTAAGTAAAATAGCGTAATAATCGAATTGTTTTGGTAGAGTTCACTTATGCACAGAAAATCTAAAAATTGTTTCAAAGTTTAATAGAAACAATTGTATATGACATATTAAAGCTACTAGTTCGTCTTTCATATATTAATAAAAGTTATTTGTTATGAAAATGTCACTTTTGATAGATTCATTTTATTTTTAGCTATACAAGATATTTAACGAGCCCTTTCAGAACCAACTGATTATATTATCAGAACACGACCTATAAACTAACTTAAGTCTAGAACAGACACAACATCCAACCCCTGGACGTTAATCCATCAATATCAAAGGGCAAACCCACATTTCACCAATGACCCATTTTTATGGAGATGCCGGGAATCGATCCTGGGATCCTCAGCTCATTAGACAAAGAGGCTATTTATTGATCTAAGGTGTCAACAAATTAATATTATCAATAACTATAAAACAACACTAATAATGTAGTAAAATGTTATCAATGTTGTCTGCAACAAAAAAAATTGTATTTAATGAAAGTTTATTTTTATAAATTCTATTTTATTTAGAATATAAATGACGCTATCTCTCACTAATTTGAATATTAATTTTCATAGACACTCCGTTCTTTTCAAAGTTAGAACAAGAGTTTTAGTTATATTTATTTTAGGTATTTATAATGCACTTTCTGAAATGACTAATTATATTAACACACGAGAATGTCTATGAGTGAGAGCGAAAGAGCCCACACATTTTTACGTCCCGAAGAAAGTTGTGCTACGGATTTTTATCTCTCAATAAAAAATCCATCGACCCCAGCCGGGTTTGAATCTAAGAACAACGGATCCTGAGGCAAGAACTTTATCCTTATACCACCGAGGTTGACGTGTTTTAATTCAGTATTGGAATTCTTCTCCAGCCAACCTCGATTTCCAACAAAGTTGCGAGTCTGTTTCACACTTATACCATGACGCACTTACTATACCATATTGTTTTTTGCTATGGCCCAGAAAGATTACAGAAAAAATGTCAGAAATATCTCAAAATAATGGGAAAATAAAGTAGGCTTCATGGTGGTAGCTTTATACGTTCCAACGATGTAGGCGGCTTTTAGAGGATAGCCATGGGCACTTATTGGCTTGTTTCAAGTTAAAAGAAGGAAGAAACGATATTTTTATCTACACTAATATTATAAAGAGGAGAGATTTGATCTTTTTTTGTTTGTAATGGATACACTGCGAAACTACTAGACCTATTTTAAAAATTCTTTCACCAATATAAAGCTACATTATCAGTGAGTAACATAGACTATATTTTATTTTGAAAATTTAATTTATTCTTTATACAAATGTCGATAGTCACTCATATGATGATTCTTCAATATGTGTGTTAATAATGCGGGGGGGGGGGGAGGGGGGGGGGGT
>CABFVX010000690.1:164065-192322 GCA_902151425.1 Timema shepardi | reverse complement strand
GGGGGGGGATCTGCCTCTCAGGTCTGTAGTTGAGACATCGCAGGTCCAAGGTAAACAAGACAGAGATGGACTAATCACTCTCAAGGACTTAACTGGACCTAAGCAAGTCCAGTAACATCAATACTGCGATGGACTAATAATTCTAAGCGACTTAGCTGGCTGGCCCTACGTAAGTCAAGTAGCATCAAGCCATGGTTGGACTAATCACTTTTAAGGACTTATCTACCCTTATTTAGTCAAGTATCATCAAGACAGGAAGGATTAACCATTTTAGGGGCGTGTATAAGCCTACGTAAGTCTAAGAAAAACAAGAGAAATGAAGGATGATCACTCTTTAAGGAGCCTGAGCCTCTTAAACCAGATCCAGCAACGTACCTTCAGCCCTTTTATTCAAACTTCTTTTCCTTCTTAATTATGCATTACATAATACTAGTAGGTCTTTTTCGTTTAGTTTTTTTTTGTAATAAATAAGAAGGACCTACATTTTGTAATATTTGTTATCTAGTTAAAAAAAACAATTGTTTGATATTTTACATAAGATATACAGTTGGTAATATACATTTCAAGAAATGTATACTTTGACATATATTTTCAATTTGTATTTAGCGATCGTTACTATTTAATATGAATTATTTTATCAAATAAAAAATGTACTAATCTTTTATTTTCCATTTGGTTTTTAAATAGCCAGTTCATGGAGAATATGCATATCAATTTGGTACGCCTTGAGAACACCTAGGAATTTGGTCTACCTTTACAATGATGTGTGCATATATATTTTGATTTATAAATATTCAAAAGTCAAATTAAATAATTTTACTCTATATTAAGACTGATTAAAAAAGTATATGTTAATTAATCCCTCTACCATTTTGAAACCAGTTAATAAAACTAACCTGCACCATCTCAAGACGTCTGTCCACAACGAAGTGCCAAGGGAATGCCTTGCAGAAACTGGCCATTCCCATCTTAAGGTCTCCAGCGTGTGTGGACAAGGTGGGTACATCTCCAAGGGTATCTGAACAGCTTTCAGTACTGGGGACCGACGGCTCGATGAGATACCTAAACAAACAAAATCGCAGGCAGTTGTAGAAATAGGAGGAAAAAACAGGGAGTAGTAGAAATAGTAACAACAGACTGAAGGTCGTAAGAATGCGAACAAGAGATCGAGGATCTAAGAACAATTTATAGGGATACACCAGAATAGGGAAGAAAGACAGGGAGTTGTAAGAATAGGAACGACAGAAAATAGGTCACGTGTAGCAAGAAACAAAATACAAAGATTCGTAAAAATAGGAATAACAAAGAGGGAGTTGTAAGAATAGGAACAACGGACAAGGATTCATAGAAAAAGAAAAAAAAACAGACAGATAATGGAAGAAATAACAAAAATAGACAGGGAGTCGTAGAGCTAGGATCAACAGATCAAAAAGTTCTTTTTATATACATTTCTCTTTGCCGTGATAATGGGTAAGCTGGTTTATTATGTTGTTTGAAGAGCTAATAAATCACTTTTTAGTGTTATTCTACTATTAAATATGTTGTCTCGTTTAACGTTAAGTCACTTAAAATCGCTCATTGAATTATGATAAATATATTTGCCTGGAGGGGGATCAATTTAAACTATTCTTATCAATTTTATTAATGATAAAGAACGGCCGGTATCCTCAGTAATGGACTTGTATAAGTGGTTAAAAGAGTAAATTACAAGTTTAAGAGACTGTTTTATTCCTGGTTGTTTTGATGAATATATTTACTAGATCTATACTGTGCCTTGTCTCTATTTTTTTCAATGAAAACATAGTTGGTAGGGCTGGATGTGTGATTACTATTTTAGGTTGATCTAATTTGTAATTCGTATGCTAATAGAAGGTGTGTTTATAGAGGGGTGATTAAGTTCCCGTCCCACGGATAGCATGTAGTTTATGTAGAAAGTACAGTTCCGAGCATACGTCACATAATGGTGCTGTAATCTGAAGGCTTATTTTAGAAAACTGGGGAATAGACCGGTAAAAACTTTTTAAAAATACAATCAAAATTGGAAAATTATTTTAAAATAAAAAAAACTATTAAAATGATCTTAAGATCACTGTTGTCAAATGACAAATAAATAAACTCATTCTTAAATACATTTTCAGCTTAATCGTGTATCTAATACCAGCGATGAGCAGAAGCGGATGCAAACTATAGTCTCACTAGGCACGGGCCTAGGGGCGGAGGCTTTAGGGGCCGGCACATTTTGGATGACATTTTTTCACTGTAATATTATGTTTTTAATAATTACGTTTATAAATTAAAGTCAGAACGACAATCTTTCCTTTTAAATAACTGTACTTTGCAATCACTTTGTAACTGACGTTAGTATCCTCTCCTTCATAATGCTAGCTCAAGCTACTGTAGGACATGTACTGTATATTCTTGATTATTTTCCTTATACTTCATTTCTAGAATACTAACTTCCATCCCCACTCGCCCCCCCAACACCCCTTTCCTCCAAAAATTCCTAAGGCCCTTGATAAAAAAATATGAGGGGGGGAGGGCGCGTATTATAATTATTGTACCTAGGGCGCAATAATTTTAAATACGTCACAGACGGTGAGATGGTAAATAAATAATTACCTGTACTTGTTGGGATGCTCGCCATCCACCATATTGATGCTAGTTTGCGTGCCGTAAAGCAGTCTCGCTATGCTCCTGAGGGATCCAACCAACAGGAGTGCAACGGCTCGCTTCTCTGTAGCAAAATGAAGTTGTATCGTCCCACTGCTGCTGGCGGCACACACAAAGGCGGCTCCGTTTTCACTTCCTTTAGGCGCCTCATCCTGGAACAAGGGTTCATTATTTCCACAAGTGCAAGAACGAGGATCATTCACCATGATATAAATGCAATTGTCCCGTTGTCGATGGTGGCAAACATAAAATGCTGCTACGTTTTCCCTTCCTTTATGTTCCTTGTCCTGGAACAAGGATTGATTACTTGCACAAGTGCAAGAACAAGAATACTGATTTTGAAAACGCTCAGAATATACACAATAAATAATAAAGTTTTGTTTATCTGTGCTCTCAAGGAGCAAATAGAGAAGCTACATTTTAAATAACAATGCGAATATTAAACTTTTTTTTAAATGGTTTTTGAAAATTCTAGCTATTTTGTAAAATATAAAAAAGGCGTTACCTGTAATACATCGTGTACACCGTCTAGTGTCGTCAGAAAGTCTTGCAGGTTGCCCCCCAGACTCCTGAAGGCTCTTTCCAGACGACCCCCACTACACGCTGTCAGCATCAGCTCCTGACCCAGTTCATCCAGGAACTCGGCAGGGGTCACGTCTGGATCATAAGAGAACACACAGCACACTTCACATAACTGGTTAGTGTCAGGAGTGCATTCACACTATGATAAACAGCTATTTATTTTTGGACCACGTCTTATTGACCGGCTTAGCTCTTCATTTAATTATGCCAATGGTTTATAAGAAAGATTAAAGTACATTTCAAAGAAAATGTACCAAGAATTTTCATGTAAGAATAGTGAAAAAATATTTAAGGAAATCCACCCTGAGTAATCTAAATTGATCCCATACGTATAGCTGACGATTTCCACACGTCCATCACAAAATTTGCCTTAAACTATTAGTGAAGAATGACCCTAGGCATGGGGTGATTCCTGGATAGCTAAGTGGTCAGAGCATTGGCCCACTAAGCCTAATGTCATGTGTACGATTCCCGTGTCTAGGTTTAATTTTTCAATGTAAATAATATGACATTTAGATACGGCTATAATCTTAATTAATAAATATGATAGCCACGCTATTTAATCCATCATTATGTGAATACAACCAGAACGGTTAAGGAGACGCGGTGACAAAAAACAAATGAAATTAGTTAGCATTAGTGTGGATGAATTTGTAAAATACCTACAAGAAATTACGTTCATTTTCCAGACAAGACGGGTGATGCAATTGCTGAAAGTGCGCTCATTTATATGTATCTAAGTGAAAAATAAGGAAGACACGGAGATACGTTAGTGACAACACAGCCTTTTTTTAAGTATTTTAAATTTTTACTGTTTAGTAAGGCAAACATCAAATTATAAATGGAAGCAGGTTAGAATTCACAAACTAGGAATAGAAAGTTTTAATCTTTCTCTATTAAATCACAAAGAAACTTTAAAAAACTCCTTTACTAACTCCTACTAATTAATATCCGAGCGACCGGCTTCGGTGGCCGCATGGTCTAACGCGCTACTCTCGCAATAGACAAAAATGCCGATGATGGGGATATCAAGGTTAGAATCTCGGGTGCACCGAGATTTTTCCAAAAGGTTTTTTCACTCTTCCTCCACGCAAACGCAGGCACACTTCCTATAAATATAACCTTCCTAATCCATAACACCACTAGCGTGATTAGTATAACAGCGTATAACCAAATCGGATAGTAAGACGAGCTGCTAAGTAAAATCCGAGACATACCAAATATGGTTAATATGGCACTTGTTCATTTAACTTAAGAAATAATACTATCCAATTTTATATTTCACCGTTTCATCGTTTTTAAGATTTATCCTTTATAACATATTTTATTTGTTTTCATTTTGACCATTTTAACACAATTTTAAACTATTCATTTGTGATGTTAGTGATGTAATTGATTGTTAAGACCGTAAAACAAAAGTTATGTGTGAATAAATAATAAATACAAACTGTCCTAAACAATAATATGATAACACTTTCTTCCAAACTAACATGATTTTGCCGCTTGGAATAAGTCATTTGTGAGCATATTGTGACAATAAACTCGTTTGGATGTGATGGAGATATTTTTCCCCAGCCAAGTTTTGAGTTACTAGATTTAGGAACAAGCAGCCATCAAGGATGCCCAAACTATAGGATACAGGGTACACAAAATTTTGAACTACAACTTAAGGTTTATTTTATTTTTTTACTGTGACACCAACATTTATGTCTGTGAAAGTACCTCTATGAATTAATAATGATGTAATGACATCAGTAAAAGAAAGTCTTTCTGTTAATTAGTTACTTTGATCAGGGGGTTTGGAGATGGAGGGAAAATTGGCACTGAAATATTTTCTAAGCACCGCGTCTTATTACCTGCTAAGGTTATAAGCATATGTACTAACTACTCTAATAAACTAGGGAGGGGGAAGGTTGATTTGGAAGTACACACATTTACGTGAAGAGATAGTGGAAAAACATTTTGGATTAAAATCTACTTAGTAAACCCGATCAGAATTTGAACCCCGATCTACTTCTTATTGGAAGTCTATTATAACAGGAGAATAACGTCTTAGACTATTCAGCAATTTAAGCGGGCCTTATTGATGCTCGTTTCCTTAATGCTATGTTAACATTTTCTTGGTTTTAGTTGATTTTTTAACTAAAACATTTTTCACACGGCAACCAAATTGTAACGTGTTTAAGAATAAAGAGGAAATCCTTTATTTAAATACTGTCTTAACGTAAGATAAATTATTCAAGATCAAAATTTAATCTAAATTTATATCGAGTGCGTTCAATAAAATTACAAAAATAAGGAAATACATTAAAAGTTAGCAAATGTATTTGGATAAAATAGTCGAAAATAGAAGTAAAAACTATAAGGTGTACGATGAATGGATTTTTTTGTTAATTAAATTAAATTCATATCCAAACAGTGGTTTAATTAATTTTTACTTATAGAAATTATTTCATATTAAGTGTATAACCTTATAGATTTATGCTTCTATTTTTTGACTAGTTTATCCACATATATTTGTTAACGGTTATAGTATCTATTTAACTACTTTTGGTTATTTAAGCTTTTGACGAAAAGTTTGTTGCACATTGAATTTATCTTCTACCATAACTTGAGTTTCTTTCCTGATTTTTTAAAATTTAATCAATCCTTGTTAAAATCTATTATGAATATTATTAAAGCGTTCTATAGAAGCTACGTTTAATATAGTTAGTAAGTTAGAGGAGGCACTAATGTAAAATAAAATGTGTTCAAAATGTATCACAACCTTACTAAATAAATACCTACAAACTTGCAAAATTCAACATAAAACCAACGTATACATATTCAAACGGTATTCCAAAATTAGCTTATTTGAAATTGGGAGCACATAAATGTCGATTTGTCTGGAAATTTCAAAACCGATTAAACTACGCTTAATACTTGCTCTAATTAATATGGGTCTTGTTTAATTATTACCATTAACAAAAAGGTTTTTAGGATTTCAATCTAAGGTGTGAGGTTAAGGAAGGATATTTAACAACCTCCATTACATACAAATTTCCCAATAAGATAAATTCTGTCAATTACGAGCTTTACGCCTTGAGCCACGTTACCATTGGTGAGGGTATTTATATTTCTTAGAAATTACTATGAAGTACTATGAATACAAAAATAAATAAATATTCGTCAATACCAAAAATTGTTCAGTGAAAGACTGTTAACACCGCACGTAGCATCAGTTTTACTAAAAGTATATACCCTTTAAATTACCGACGCGTAAAACGACTTTAAAAAAAACCGGCAAATATTTGCAGTTCTGTAGGAAGATGAAATAGGAGTCCTGCTGAACTTGGAGATGTTTTTATGGAAAAGAGAAATGTTTCCAACGTTTTGACACTCATCCCAACGGTGAAGCTCTGTCTTCTCGACGTTTCTCCTCTCAACTTTTATTGGTTGAAATTATTTAGAACGGGGTGGGGGCGGGTAGGGCCTAGATTCTGCGAGTTGGAAAACGTCATTCAAGCTTTCTGAAACTTTTGATGAATGACGAAACAGCGGAAGAAGACCTTAATAAATTTAATGTAGAAGTGAAAACGCTGATAGTTATTTCTTGCGTACAATCTTTTTTTTAAAAAAAAACTTACGTATCTACTCGTTTGTGAAGAAACATAAAATATGTATTATTTCATATTGAGCAAAAAAAAAACAAAAACAACACGCTTTAACGTCTTTAAATTGTTTAGTGTGATTATGAAACTTTGTGACTCAAATAATATTTTTCAGCTGGATTTCCTAAAATATTACTAAACACATAATCATTATCATCACCATAATCAACAACTGCTTCCAACCTAAGGCCAAATCAGTTTAGTTAAATGACTCAATCTCCCTCCATCCTTCTACTACTTTTTCTCCTTTAATCGGTCCATTATCCTCCTCTCACATAATTTCTGTTATTTACTCCTAGCATCTCTTTCTTGGCTTCCTTTGCGGGTTTTTCTTACATAGTTCATTTCCAACATTTTCTTTGGTATACTCTCCTTCTTGATCCTAACTACATGACCATATCATGTCAGCATTAATTCATCTAATATCTCATTTATTTCCTTTCCCCCCACTCTATCCTGGACAAATTCATTCCTAATATTGTTTCTCCTCGTGTCATCTGACATGCTCCTTACAAATTTCGTTCCCTTGGTTTCAAAATTCCTGATCTCTCTTACATTCAATGTATCCTTTTAAACTAACCTATATTATTTTTCCTCTTCTAAATTATTCTTATAAATCATCCATAAGCTGTTTGCACATGACATATAACATATTGGATCTAATGGGATTTATATACCGCGAGACAGTATGTACGGGTATTAATAAATTGTATTCAATGCAATGTTGATATGAGGAGACATATTTTTATAGCTTGTATTATAATAGTATGCGGATATATACATATATTTTATGATAAAATGAATTGTATAGTGTACCACACAGATGTTCTCTGTTTTATATTAGAATTGAGATATTTACTAAAAATCAGTGAGATTTGTGAAACGAAATGATATACATTTTTACATTGTTGCGGAAACATTCCAAAGAGCATATATGAAATAATATAAAAGTTACAAAAACACTGAGGAAAAGAAACACATATGTCCAAAATAGCATTGAAATAAATGTAACTTTATTTTATGTAGTTCAGAAGCTATCGGCTTTATAAAAATATATTTCAAATAAAATAATTTTTAATAGTACTGCAACTTTACAGAGATAAGTCATTTCATATCTCAAATAGTTTCGTAGATAATATGATCAAAATAGTAAATTTTTACTTATTTGAGAACCCTCAAAGTAATTTAGGTTGGAAAATGAGAAAAGCCATTTTATTTGTAGGGGGTAAACAGTGCTTAGATACCAAATTTAATCAAAATCTTTAAGATAATATATTCAGGAAATCAATATTTTTCTCTCTTCAATAAACTACCATTATATTTAAGGTTAGGTATCTGATTCTAAAAACTCCACGGGGGAGCTTTATAATAACCCAGAACACTAAGTTTTAGCCTGACAGGTAAAATGCTTTCGTCTCTAGACCGAGATAGGGACAGACCGACAAAAGGAATCGCGAAAATACCTCTTTTTGATTTCATTGGGTCATGAAACGATGACAATTATCAAATCTCAAGTTTGATAATTTTGACGATCTTAATACTTCTCTCTTAGAGAGGTTTAAAGAAAGTAAAAGTTAAGAACAAATTTTATTCGGTGCTTCTTGTCTTACTATCCGTCCGGATGATCTCCACATTAACACTTATGGAGATGGAGAAATAATCATATCATCAATTTCATGGAGAGAAGGTAGGAAACTATTATGTAAAAAAAAACGAAAACAGGATCTGAACCCCGATCTTTCCATCACCAGTAAGATATGCCAAACAAAAGTGACGCCTTAGTTTTTCAGCCTGATTATACATGTTACAAAACTGTTAATATGCATGAACCTGCTCCGGTAGCCGTATAGTCTCGTATTAGACTAGACTGCCAATGACAGGGCGATCAAGGTTCGAATCCCGGTCGGGTGTACTGACGGTGGTTGTTCCAAAATGTTTTTTCCCTCTCTTCCATGCAACATGTGGGTATAATTCCTCTAAATTCAAACTTCCTCATCCCTAACTCATTAGCATTATTGGTACATATGCAGATTGTCCATATTTACAGAAAAACTCTTATACCTAGTCATTTGCATTAAAATTTATTTTTAAATTGTTCGGAATTTTATGGATACACAATTTTTATCGCCGTTTATTACTACCTGTTCAGGTTATAAGTATGCATATATGATAATTACTCTAATGGCATTGGGATGGGGATGGATGCATTTTAAAGGTATTTCAGCTGCACTTGCGTGGGAAGGGATTAGGAAACCATTTATAAAAAAACTAGTGTCAGTGAACCCAACCGGGATTTGAACCCCGTCTTAAGCAAACCAGTTTAACACGAGAGTGACGCTTTATACCCTGCAACAACTGAAGCGGATGATTGTTAGTAAATAACAAAGAGTCAAGAGGTATTTTGTTAATGATATTTCAGTAAATATACCAAATATATTAAAGGGTAGTCCCATTGTTAATTTATAGCTATGCCACAAAATTAATTACTAAACGGCTTTAAGGTCAGTACACACAGAACGCTAAGATAAGGCATAGTTTGCTTACATCAATGTGAAAATATAGCAATCAGCTCATAGGTGTTATTTAATAAATAAGAAACACACTTAACCCTCACAAAGCTCCTATTTTATAAATTGTTAGTATTTTACGACTTAAATTTAATTTTGATAGTAAGTCATTCCTAATTATGTACATCCGTTTTTTATCTGCATTCTCAACTATTTAATATCATTTTTCCACGAGCAGCATTGAATTTAATTTTAAAACCACGTAAATTTTGATTTTTATTCGGATAAACATATTACTCAAATATTGTTTTAAATTATAAGATGTAATTTTGTAAAGTTATCAAAACACACTGTATTGTGGAAAGTTAAAAAAAATACATACATAAAAACTCATTGGGATGATTCCGCAAGTGACCTAAAGCGATCGAATGGCAACAACCGCTAGCGTTGATCATGCCAACATTTGCGGGAAGAGGGGGTCAATTGGTCAGTAAAATGAGCTCTCTATCCATTAATATCAGTTTTCGAAACCGGATCTGCCACTTATTTATTCAAGTAACTACTTATTTGTCCTTATGAGGCTAAGTTTGACACCGTTAGAGATCCACTGCTCCACAGATAAATTTTGTAAGCATCGGGGATCAAACCCGGGACCTTTGTATCTATAGATAGGAACTCTGACCACTTGACCACAAAGGAGGTATAATAAATAAATAAATATAAACACAATCGAAAGATCTTAGAATATAAAACTTAGTGGTATTTTTATTTATATCATTTAAAAATCATAGTTTTGGTTTCACTGTCAGAGGTGGAAAACTCACCTGGTAGTATAATAGTCCATATGTATATCTGTCTGTCTAGGTGTATATATATATATATATGTATGTGTGTGTATGCGTATATGTGTGTGTATGTGTGTATATATATGCATGAATGTGTGTGTATATATATATATGCATGAATGTGTGTGTATATATATGCATGAATGTGTGTATATATGCATGAATGTGTATGTGTGTATATATGTATGTATGGGGAATCCTATCTGGACTCGTTACTGTACAATAGGTGGACAGTATCGTAAAGGAAGCACAAAATTGCACAAAATTGGCTCACCAATTGGGGCGGATCTTATTCCCAATCAACACATCCGTCTGTGTCACAATCAATATATTGTTCTGAAGAAAACTTCCAGCACTGTTTGCGGTCTACGGCCAGATTCTCTAGGTTTCGTCCATTTAGAATCAAACACGTTTTCAAAGACATTGTTTGTTCTAATGCTAATCTCAACAGAAATCCAAACTCCATTCACGGTAGGAATTACACTCTGAAAGGTCCTTTTTCCTAGCAATATCCTACTAAATAATAGATTTTTGGTAGGGAAAAAGGCCTTTCAGATAACAATTCCTACGCTGAACAGAGTTTACTAATATTAATATTGATGTAATGATAATTTCGTAGTTTTTTTAAATGATTTGTAGAATACTAATAATTTCGGTTGCTATTTAAGGGTCGAGGGGTTATCCATAAAACACGTGACGCGGTAGAAAGAAGAGGGGGAGAGCTCTAATGTCTACATGGGGTTACATGGGGAAAAGGTGGGTACTTAACAGTGTTACGTAACACATATCTTATATTAAATTGTAAGAGCCCAATACAAATAATAAAGTATTGTTATAAAATATCAAAAGAGGCAAAGATGGCACTACGTATATAAAAGTGTGTTAACGCTAACATTGTTTTACGGATGTGAATCGTGGGTTTGTCAGGAGAGATACAAGAGTCAGGTGAATGCAGTTGGAATGAGATATCAATGAACAGTATGTGGAAAAACTCGTATGAACAGAGTCGGTAATGAATGTGTGCTGAAAGATTGCGGCTTGAAAGGGAATCCAATAGATAAATGTGAAAGAAGTGTGTTACGGTAGTTTGGGCATATTGAGAGGATGAGTGTGTATCGATTGACAAAGCAAATATATGAAGCTAGAGTGAGTGGATCAAAAGGAAGGAGTAGGTCATATAAGACGTGGCTAAATGTTGTAGACGAATGTGCGACAAAGAGAAATATTAAGAGTTTTAAGAATAAAAGAGCATGTTCGATTCGGGGTTTGGATGTTGTTGAAGAGAAGGGAGTATGCAAGGATAGGGAAGCGTGGATAAAGTTAGCGAGAATGGATTAAGTATGGAGATGATGTGTTTCGAGCCATATGCACAATTTCTTGCCTACCCTGTAAGGGAATGGCGTGATTTTTTTTATATATATATATATATATATGTATGTGTGTGTACGTGTATATGTATATATATTTATATATGTGTATGTATATGTATATATGTGTATGCATGTGTATGTATGCGTGTGTATGTGTTATATGTGTATATGTATGTGTGTATGTGTGTATGGGTGTATATGTAGTATGTATGTATGTATGTATGTATGTATGTATGTATGTATGTATGTATGTATATATGTTTGATAATATTAATTTATCAGTTGTTATGTTTTGGGAAATAGATATTATAATCTTGCTCATTATGATGGATATATTATCATGCTTTGAGTACATATTTTTGTATGTATGAAGTCCAAATTATTATATGAGAAAAAAAAGTTAAAGAGGTCAAATTTCACGTATTCATATGTCAAAGGTCATGTGATCTGGAGCATTCCCTTCTGATAAATAATATCAATATCTATAAATATAATAATATAACACAATTTTAATAATATTGACTGAAAAAAAAAAGTTTTCTAAAATCTTCAAAGTAACATAATAATTTAAACAATTTTAACCGATTTACATTCAAATAATTGATTGTGTTAATTTAAAGTACTTGTCACCAGATGATTATTTTATCACCTTACCAGAATATAAACTTAAACTAAATATTTAAATTAAGCATTTAACTCTAGTGACAGGTGTAAGTTGTTTTAATTATAACACTGCAAACCCAAATCAAAATTATTTAGGTGTTTCTAACCAAGGGGCCTTATACTTGGAAGCTTGTCTTCCTAGTCATTAAGTCATGTGAATTAGGTCATGGAAGGTTCGATAAAACCTTGAAAGCTTCTGACTCCTCTCTCCAAACAAATTTACAATGACAAATTGATGTCAGCTTATGAGCCTTAAACACTTCCGAAAATGGATGTCCTCACTTTGTATCGAGAGTGGGTTGATCGAGTCAGACCTTGTGAACTACCACTCTCTAAAGGAACTGATTTATACTCTGTTAGAGGGATGTGCACAAGTGTTATGAAGATAACTCATCATCTGAATTCTTCACAAAACTAAATATAAATAAATATTACTAGAATTGTATTTAGAAATTACAAAACATCGGCCAATTTTGTACCTAAACAGGTTTCTTTGAAATTATTGTTTATTTCATTTCACTCATTTATAAAATGACGATTCGAGTCAACAAATAATTACTATTATGTGAGATAAGAGTAAGTAGTTTTTTTAAGAGTATGGCATTATTGACCGGAAGGTAAATTGTATTGAGTTCTTTCGCCTGTATGTAGACTATCCGTCGCTCTAATTGCACAGCACGTTGCCCAGGGTACACCATAGGAGGTTGTCTACGGTCATGTAATCTCACTGAAGTGATGAAAAATATGGAGGTGTGAGCCAGTGGTATTTTTAAACCTAGCTTAAGCCTAATTTTACCAAACCCTGTCGACCAATGGTATAGTTCCTCTTAAAAGAAAAATATCCAAGGTATCAGATTAGAATCGAGCCCGGGACCCATAGGTTCGTAGCCAGGTGTACTGTCCACTAAACTATGAGGCTGGATAGATTTAATGGTGAGACGTGGTAATAAAATATCAATAATTATATTAATAATCATAATAAAGTACACCATATACTCTCCGACGAGTTAACGTTTTTGACATTATAATTAGTGTTTAGTGTATTATTAATTGTTCCTCGGCTATTTTCTGATGGGTTTTCATGACCCAATGATTAGGCCTTACTCAAACAGAAAAGCCTATAAGTTCTAAGTACAACAATTTAGATTAGTCTGATTATTATCAATAGTTTTATTAAAGGTATGGTCGAAAAAAATTTTGTTGGTGAAATGAGGTTCCCGCTTTCACAGTGTAGAATAAACGTACTAAGGAACTGGGTGACATGGTTTTTCAAGATTTATGTTAGTTTGTAGATCATGTGTTGATATTATAAGTTTATTAAGAAATTACACATTTACTGCCCGTAAAAATAACTTCTGATGTAATCAGTAGGTAAAGAAAGTTTACCTTAAACATGCCAATTTAAAAATACAAATAAAACTTACACAGCTTTTCAATATTTCAATGTTGGTTTTTAAACATTTGGAGATATATTTTTTTACGTTTTATTTAATTTATTTTTTATCGCCGCTTCTTACGACCTGTTCAGGCTAAACGTATATATTGTAATTTATTACATTGTGATAATTACGAGGAAAGAAGAATTTTAGAGGTAATATATACACATTTGCGTGAAAAGCGAGAGGGAAAACATTTATAAAAAACACTCTTAGTATATCTGACCAGTGTTTGAACCCCGATCTACCCATCATCACCAGGTCAGTCTAATACAAGAGTGACGCCTTAGAGTTTAAACCACTCGGTCACTTAAGCGAGTGGTTTCTTATATCTCGCATCAATGGGCATGAGGACAAAGGTGTCTTGTCTGATTGATGAGACGTCTAAGCTCAAATCCCGGCCCCGTATATATAATTTTTTTTATAACACCTCACACTACTACCCGTTCGGGCTATACGCTTATATACAGATTACGCTAATGATTTTAGGGATTAGGAAGGATATATTTAGATGAAGTGTACCCGCATTTGCTTGGAGAATGAGAGAGTGGAAAATTATTTAAGAAAAAAACACCCTCAGTACACCAGTATCGCCATGCGAAGAAAATTAAAATCTATTTTTCTCCTGGAGACATATTTTATTTATTTTGATGAAAAGTATGTTTTGCTATAAAAACTTTGAAAACACTGCGCTTAACTTGCGTTCCCTTCTCTCCCACCTTACGTAGGAAGACGCACTAATGTTGATCTTAGATGTCGTACTAGGTTATATTTAGAGGCCACCTTGATTTCCTGATCTCCCAGTAGAAGCCACACACAGCTCAACATTTCAGGAACCATTATTCTCCACTGAGGACCAACAATAAGTCCTCTCTGGTGTACCAGGGAAACAGGAGTGAGGGATTACATATGACAGGGATGTGACACGCTTGGGCACCCTCTTGAAGGACGGGATAAACAAGTAAGTTATGTCGTCATAGCTTTGTCAGCTTTATCCAAGGGTTTGTCTTCTGGCTACCAGTAGCTAATACATAGAATGTAGAGGCCTTAAGGAAATATATTTTGGGGTCCTGTGTACATAGTTATAGTAAAATTTTGAAACGAAGAAAGTGTAATTTTTAAATACAAACCAATTTTTGTAGCTAAAATTAATAACATTTTACTATATTATTGATATAATTTTATAGGTATTTATATTATCTATCAAAAGAAATAGCATGACTTGACGTATGAATAAGTGGAAGTAGATTTAGTAACTTTTCTAGCTGTCAAATAAATAAGTTTCTTCTCAATTTAATTGTTCTAAAAAAACATTTCATAAGTCTAACTTTCGATCGTTTGATTTTACGATTACTACCAAACGCGTCGACCAATTTTAACGAAATTTGACAGATACATTCTTTGAAGCTAATCAAAGCAATATATGTAAACCCACATTATTTAAAACTCTAACATCTATTGCGAGACTGAAGCCTAAAACCACTTTAAAAAATTATTAATCTTTGTGAATACAACGTACTATTGAACATACAATTCATCTGTTTCCTGTCTAAAATGATCAGCAAGGAGCAAAATTAACTTCAATTCAAAGAAGATATTATAAAGATATTTCAAGTTGAAATTCAAAGAAAACACTCAATTCTGTAGTAACGATAGTAACATGGAGGAAGCGAGGTCTATCATTCACAGAACTACTAGTATGACTGTAGTAACGATAACATGGAGGAAGCGAGGTCTATCATTCACAGAACTACTAGTATGACTGTAGTAACGATAACATGGAGGAAGCGAGGTCTATCATGCACATAACTACTAGTATGACTGTAGTAACGATAAGAACATGGAGGGAGAGGGGTCTAATGTTCGAAGATATACTAGTATGACTGTAGTGGCTAAAAGAACATGGAGGGAGAGGGGTCTAATGTTCGAAGATATACTAGTATGACTGTAGTGGCTATAAGAACATTGAGGGAGAGGGGTCTAATGTTCACAATAATACTAGTAAGACTAAAGTAACAATAGTAACATAGTAGTAGCTCTACTGTTCAACTAGTTGTAATTTGAGATGCCCCTCGGTCACACAGGGGTCCTCTTTCTTAGCGTACTGCGCATTCCTATAAATCCAACTTTGCCGAAGAGAGACGAAATTTCATTGCTTTCAAATTGGCTTTGTTCCCATTTGCTCAAATATTATATTAACGATCTGGGTTGCCGGGTTTGTACTGCAATAGGTTTTGAAAGCGTTATACTTAGGTGTAAAACGTATAGTTGAGAATGGAACATGGTTGGAGGAGTTTAAAATTAAGGAAACCTCAACTCGCGGATAACACCTAACTTAGCTCAAACAAGACATCGCATCGTGGTGTGATTTCCTGTATTCATCTATAAAAAAAACCCAACGGAAATGAGACCAGTGAAACTACTTCATCATATTTAAAATAAATGGTAGAGTGCACCTAAAATGCTTTCTCACTCCTTTTCCTAAAAATAGAGGTATTTACTTAAAGCTCGTAATATATATGAAATGAAATAATATACTCTGTTACAGCAAAAAGAGATAAAATTAACATCTTTGTTCACCAAAAAACATACTCCCACTCCCTCGATCTCAATTAAATAATTATATTTGTCAAAAGCAAATAAATTAACTTAATATTTGTTTTATAAAAATATGTTTAGTTTTAAAGTATTTTATATTTAATAGTATCATAACTTTGCAATGATAAGTTATATTTAAACTTAAATAGTTAAGAGATATACTCAAAATAGGAAATTTCCACTATTTTAAAGTATTCTCTAAGTCATTTTAAGAGACAAATGAAAAGTGCAGTTTTATTTGTAATGTTAAACAGTGACTAGACACAAGTTTTTGAACAACACACTTCTTACTCTTGTCACCGTCTAATAAACTATTAATTTTAATGATAGATATATAATTTTATAAAATCTTCAGGAAAATCTTATTAAAACTCTAGATACTGGGTTTTAACCCGAACAGTAACATTGTTTAGGCTTTACGCCTACATATAAACACACAAACGGAATTGCAAGAATCACTCGTCGGGTTCAGGACGGCAAGAAACGTTGACATACATCAAAACATCGAGTTGTGTCTCTTTTCTTTTGCTATCACAACACCTTAAGGTTGCGAAAAAGTAGGATATAAACATTCAAAAACATTTCGAAATAATTATTTTAAAAATTAAAAAGGAAATCTATTAAGTTGATCCCAATTACATTTCGAAGAATTATCTTGAGCCAACAATTGTGGGTAGAGGGTGTCATGTAGTCAGCACAATGAACCTTCCGGCCATTAACCTAAGTTTTCTAGATCAAAGCCGCTAATTCTTTATTCAAATAGCATCTTATTTGTCCTTAAGAGGCTTAGTTTAATCCTGTTCGAGACCCACTGCTTCACAGATAAATTCTGGCAGCGCCGGGGATTGAACCCGGAGCCTCTGGATCTGTATTCAGGAACTCTGACCACCAGACCCCAAATATTGAATCCGAATCTTAAAAATCATGATTAGTACAAGAAATTATATTTCCCCAATTGGTATTATCTTTTATTAATCACTTTTAATTTAGTTCTCGCAATAATTGGTAAATTAAGGGGTATGGTATCTATTGTTAAGTTTTACCTAAACTATTTTTTGGGCTAAGTCATTAGTAAGCAACACATTAGCTCTAAAATAAAATATCAGATGTGAACTTTGTAGAGATAATAAATCTAATCTTTAAACTTAAATTGTATCATATCCTCTAATCTCTGATATCCACAGTTATTTGAGGGATTTAAGAATTCAAAAATCCGAATGGCCAATCCATAATAAATAATCCAATATATATATATATATATATATACAATATTTTTGATATTTGCCAGAAAACCATGATATAACAATGTATATTATTTTCCAAGAAATAATAAGTTTTAATGTTCTTGCTTATCTCCAATATTTCCTTAATATACATAAAAATTAAGTATTAAAGATAAAAATCTACAAGATTGTTGAAAACTAGTATAATCGTTTTACTATTCAGTCCTGGATACATTTATATCTACACTGGTGAGGTTGTTTAGAATTTAGAGGAAGTGTAATCGTATTTGCATGGATAGAGTGTGGGAAACAATCTAGGAAAACACCTCTTTATAGCTACCGGTATTCAAATCTTTACCCCCACTAGCACTTGCAAACCAGACAATACCTTTGTCCACGTTCTCATAATTGAAATTACACTACTTTACATTCCGTCAGCATATTTTAAAATTATTTACACTCATGAAAGAACAAAGTTTTAACATTTTATTATCTTTTATGATATATCAAATAATAAGGGGACCTTTTTAATTACGAAATTAATGAAAAGTGAGATATTTTTTCCTAGTCCACTTACCGTCTGCTTCTGTACAACAGTCGTAAATCTCTTCCAAGTACAAGTAGTGAGGCGTATTGTCCGGGTCGTTAGGGAGTTTCTCTCTGAAACAAAGGAGCAATACGTTTTCATTTATAAAAAAATACAAGGTTTTTAAAATTATAATGTTTTAAGTTAGTATTAAATTTTACTTCATCCATAAGCACAAATTAACAAATTAAAACAGCTCTAATTTTTTTTAACTCATTGCTTATTTTTTTCAACCATCATCATCAACTGTTTCCAGCCTGTGGCCAGATCAATTTAGTAAAATGCCTCCGTCTTACTCCTTTATTTGCTTTCATTCTTATCCTCTCAATTACACACTTTCTGTTGATTAATTATTTTAACCAAAGGTTATTCAATGTTTGTTTTTGTTTTTACATTAATACATACGTGTACTTATGTCACTTTATTTAAATTTATTTTCATATCACTATATTTAAATTTATTTTATTTGTTAAAATTTTATTATTACTATAGCTTAGAAATTTAATAGCCATTATATTATGCTAGGCAGTGCAAAAATCGCTGAAAATAGTTATTATTATTTGTTAAAATATTTTAGAATATTACTATAAATTAACGATAACGACTTTGCCATTTTAAATTTTCTTTAATTTCCTTTGACCCCCTTTATGGTATAGTGGTCAAAGTTCCTGGCTAAAAATCCAGAGGTCTCAGCTTCAATATCTGGGTCTTTCAGATTTTCCGTGGAGCAGCGGTCCCAGAACCAGGTCAGACTCAGTCTCGTGAGAACAAAAGGAGCTACTTGAATGAAAAATATTGCATATCCGGTCTATAAAACTGATATTTACAGCCGAAGGGTTCCTTGTGTTGACCAAATTACACCCTCTATCCACGGGAGTTGACACTATCTTCGCCAACATGACGGCCACTCGGTAGGTATGGCTCGAATACCGGCTTATGTAATGCAGTTTATTTTAAATAAAATGCTGTCAACATTCAAAACAGACAATTAAAACACCAGTACTATATGGAGAAACCAATTTTATATATTATTATTATTATTATTATTATTATTATTAGCACCGCGTCTTACTAACCGTTCGGGTTATATGCACTTACGCTAAAGTGTAATGGTAGGGTGATTGTGAGATGAAATAGAGGACCTACAGTTTAACGTGGAATCCAAACCACGGTGGAGGCCTGGCATTCCCCATATTCACAAGTTGTGATTAATACACGTCTTGTCAGAGGTGAAGGAAGGGTTTGGAAATCAGATTAATCTGTACCGGGTGTAAATATGCGGATATACAAACCGAGTAGTAAGTCTTGCAGCACACACAAAAAAAAGTTTCTTTTTAGCACCGCGCTTTACTACCCATTTGGGTTACATGTTGACCTACTAATTACGCTAATAGTGTTAAGAGATTATGAAGGTAGTATTTAGAGGAGGTTTACCTACATTTGCGTAATGGGAGAGTGGAAAACCATTTTGGAAAAACCACACTGAGTTCATCAGACCAAGATTCGAACATCAATCTCCCCGTCATCGGCAGTCTAGTCTACTGCGTAAGTAGGCGTAAGACAACGTGAGAACCGAAGTGTGTAGAAAAAAATTAGATACTTGGTAAGTAACATTCTCTTAAAGTCAGTGATAGCGCAACTTAATAGGGAATCCGTGACCAATATCCTTATTATAATTTATTAAAGTACTTACATGAGGACCGGTATTATAGCTCCTGGATACATATTAATCTGGTAGATAAATATTTCTACCTGGTGGATAAGTTAAAAGTGCGTCTTATGACTGCCAGATAAAATGTATTTATCCATCACATTTTTATCAGGAAGTTTAAGTATCTGATAACTTTTATCTGGAAGTTAAAATGGTTGTTACCAACGTGACACGTTGTTTTTCAGGAGGTTTCAACTATCAGAATCTGTTTTTTGGGTTAAAATCTTGATTCCCGTGTTTAGTAAGCACAGGCATGGGCTCTAACTATATAAAAATTAGAACATTTAATTAACTTTTATATAAACTGAAAATATATTTGTAGTGTTATATTTATATAAGAACAAATTATCAAAATGTGAGTATAATAAACTACCTTTTGTAAACGTTGTGCCCAAATATTGCCCACATTTTGCAGACACCAAAATTAGTACTTGCATCAGCAGGGCTTATACGCATGCGCACACCAGAAAAACAGTACCAACATTGCGTATTTATAGTAAAAATATATGTATCCTACGTATAGCTATCTGTCAGATAAATTCAGTTCATAAGACGCGTAAAACAATAAAGTGGCTGATAACCTTTATCTGGTAGATAACTTTAACCTCCCAATAGCAATATTTATCCGGTAGTCATAAGACCAGCCCTTAGTGGTTCGCCATTTATATGGGTTAGTCAATCGATGGAGCTGGTAGATAAATCACAGTTTAAAGTGCGGTGAAGCAGGTGTAATAGTGATTAGGACACCACCATCAAGTCGAACCAAAATATGTTGGAGCTAACAGGACAGATTGATGATCGTTCACAAACAAGATTTTCTGTCATGTGGTCAGGACGCAATCATTGTCAAGGCAATCAAACAAATTCCATTACACACTCGCATGCATAATACTTATACGCGCGCACACACACACACACACACACACGCGTGCGCATTTTTATGTCTTAAGGCAGCTACACACACGCGCTGACAAATATTCGTTACTTTATATGATCGTCCTTATCCAAACGTTTGTTGGCCTCTTGGTATAGTGGTCAACATGGACGGCCACTAAACCTAAAGAGCCCAGGTTTTGATTCCCGGTGGTACCATAGGTATTTTGCCCTGAGGAGGATTATTCCTATGGCTGTTATGATCTGGTTAATTATACTTAAGTTAAGTTTAATAATTCTACTGGTACCACACAATCATCATCATCATCTCATCGGTACGAAGTAACCTCACTTACATGGTGGCCCCACCTAAGACAGTTTCATATCCACCATTGTCAGTAGAAAATTAGGAGTGTCTAGCCGACAAAACCCGGTGTAATACGTTAAGAAAAACGAATGTTCATGCACCTTTTCTATTGGATCCATTCTGGTTGTACGCTTATGTAATACTTACGCTAATGGTTTTTGGAATTTGAAAGGCTTTGCGTGGAGGGAAAGTTGAAAACCACTTTAAAAAACAAACACAGTACACACGACTGAGGTGCGAACCTTGATCCTCCCGTCATCGGCAGTCTAGTATATTGCTAAGGTAGCGCTCTAGAACACGCGGCCACCGAGGCGGTTCATGTACAATTAATTGTCAAATTATCTGTCCACACACTCTTTATTCGTTATTGCTGGACAAACCTATTGGCACACCATGGAAAAGGCAAATGATCGTTTAGAACATATATTTAAGATTGGCATGTATAGAGCTAAATAAATGTTATATATAATTGTGTAAAAGTGTATTTACCTTATATCTGTATTCAATATAGTGGTATAATGGTAAACTAGCGCAAGAAAATTTTATTTTCCCGAACTTGAATATAAAAAGTTGGGTTCAAAGAAAGATCTCATGTGCATCCGCTTCTGATTCCATTGAATAAGTTTCCGATTTTAAGATCATTAGTAAAGAAGCTATAAACAAATATGTTTTCTTAATTAACCCAGCAATGACGCAACAGCCTCCCGTAAGCGATTAATAGTCCTCTATGATATGTGGTGTCACCTAAGCACACACATATACATGCATTCACACATTATTATTACTATTAGGTGTTCTGTCTTACGACAGGTTCATTCCTTTTGTCAGTGAACTTAAGACACACATGCGTACACATAAATTAATAATAAGTTTAAAATGATTTATTAAAATTAGAGTATATTCAATCAATTTTAAACTTTACAATACTAGGAATTTATTTAACCTTGTCATTAATCCATTACTTTATTAAACTTTTTTTATTTAATTTTAAAACTTAAGGTTAAGTAACAAGTTTACTAAACAACAGATTAGTTAACACTATATTTTTACTTTCTTGCTATCTTACAGGTAGAGAAAGTATTGTGATCGTTAAAAAAATTTAACTCAATATTTTGATGAATCTTGACTTTTCATGACACCTCGAATCAAAAAAGTGGTTTTTGACTTTCTGTACGTCTGTCTATCAGGCTGTTTGTACCTCTAACTAGAGCCTAAACTATTTTACTGAACGGGCTTAATCTCGGTATTTAGGGTTTTCTCAGGGTTGCCCGAGGATTTTTTGGAATTGGATATCTAACCATAAAATTGAGGTTAGTTTACTGAAGGGCAAAAAGAGCAAAAAGTCGATTTTCTCAAAATCAGCTCTAACGATTTTGATTAAATTTCATTTCTCAACATTTATAAATATTACAAACAAAATGGCTTTTCTCAATATTTCGGCAAAATGACTTTAAGGGGATACGAAATTGCTTATCGTTACAAATATGTAATTCTCTTTATAATACAAATATTTTATAAGAAGCATATTTTTTAAAACCAATAACTTTCAAGCTATACGTAAATATATATATTTTAACTTTTCGAACACAAAAGGTAAAGTATTGCGACCGCAAAAGAAAATCTAACCTGAAATGTTGATGGATGTAGATGTCTCAAGACCCCCAAACCCTAAAAAGTGATCTTTGCAATTACGTCTGTCTGCGTGTCTGTTTCAACTTAAATTAAGAGTAGTTTTAGAAAGGGCTAAAAGAGAACAAATCGACTAACGATTTTGATTGAAATTCGTATCTAGGTGTTGTGTTGATTAAGATTATAAATAAACGGTCTATT
The DNA here is from genome assembly GCA_902151425.1 of Timema shepardi. Lineage (NCBI taxonomy): Eukaryota > Metazoa > Arthropoda > Insecta > Phasmatodea > Timematidae > Timema > Timema shepardi. The sequence goes on along the minus strand of CABFVX010000690.1, from coordinate 169,411 downwards.
TTCATTTTATCATGAAAATGAATTTTAGGGTACTTTACAGAAGCAGAAACTTCCGTATCTCCGCAATTAATTGAAATACTAAATAACTTATCATTGCAAAATTGCATTACTATTAAAATAAAAAACTTTTGTATGAAATATATTCTTATAAATCCAATAGTTTCTGAGATTAGGGAAATATATTAATACAATCATGTGAGCTTTAGTTTTAAGAAGATACTACTTAAATTTTAGCGCAATAATTCTCCAATGCCATAGAGTAATTAAATATAAGTAAGTCTCTAAAAGCTTATGTTGTTTTTCCTTAAACCTCTTAGGAGAAATGTTTGTACAACAATGATCTATATTCATTTTATACTCAATAATCAATATTTACATTTTTTATTGGTCAAAATTTAGAAATGAGGAATTTAATAGCAATGCGATGGCATGAAGATTTGCAACACCTAATAAAATGTCGACAATTTTTACCGGAAGTTGAAATTTTAATATGAAGTGTTGACCCTTTTGAACCCAACATTGATCTTTTTTTATCGGTCAAAACATACAAATGAGAACATTAATTATTTAAAAACAAAATTATATAATTTAAAACCGGGACTAAAAATAAAAAGTTTTACATAGGTATAGTGCAATTTATGCTTGGGTTTGCTAGTGTATATTAATTAGTTTCACATATATTACGAGTTTTGAGTAAATATCTCCATTTTCAAACAATAGAGCGAGAAAGTCCATGCGGAGTTCCGTACAATTTATTTCTTATTTTTATTAATAATGAATCTATGTTTGCAAAATGTATTTTTTTTAACAAGTTGTTCTTTGAGAAAGAGACTGTCAGCCATATTTTGTTTGAGAAAAACACCAACTAAGCATTTTACTTGTTCATTTTTACCCTGCACTATTATTCTTGATTTTTTCATAACTTTCCCATAACTTGAATTTTTTTAAAAGAGCGCGCGATATATACCCTACAGGAATCGAACTTGATGTGCCTCAGTAAATTGCACAGATTCAATCCCGTGGGGATTGGCCAGCGGGCCTCACGATATGACATGGAATTTGGAAGGTAGCTGATGCTTGAACGTCCACTGACCCATAACGTAATTTCCATCTCGTGTAGAAGAGCCGACCTCGAAAGTGGATGCAATTTTGATAGAGGAGAGATTTTTAGTCCTGGTAGATATATCCGACATCAAACATTACCTCCATCTCCAGTCTGTCCCATATCCCCTTTAATCTTAACAACATCTGGGGCATCAATTTACAGGCAAAGTGAGTTTGGGGATCTGGTTTCACGGTAAAGTGTTCAAACTTCATGTGGAAGGCTCGTTGTTAGAAAAAAACTCCGAAAGGCTTCCGGTGCAGAGATTTTAATATACAGGATGTCGAGAAAAGTTTTTCTTTTGCACTGTATCTTACTTCCCATACAGACCATCCGCGTTTGACTAATCTAATGAAGTAAGGATGAGGTAAGTTTAATTTATAATAATGGTTCCCTCCTTTGCATGGAGGAAAGGGGAAATTATATTTAAAAATAAATGTTACGGAACTCTACACGCCTTTCTATCTTTATTGTTAATAAATGGAGATATCTACTCGAAACTCGTAATAACTTATATGTGAAACGAAATAATATACAATAGCAAACCCAAGCTATCGTCGATATTTTATTTGGGGTTGCACATCTTATGATTGGTATTGCATTGATATTAAATTCCTCATTTATAAATTTATATAAATAAAAATGTAAGTACTGGTTATTCAGTCTAAAATGATAGATATCTTTGCTGTGTAAACTTTTCCCTAAGAGATTGAAGGGAAAAAAAACGTAAACTTTATGAGAGAGTTACTTATTTACTTACTCCATGGAATTAGATAATTATGGCGTTAAAACTTAAGCAGTATCTCTGTACAACTAAATATCACAAAATGGTATTAATATATTTGCCAATATCTCAAAAATTATTAGTTTTATTAAGATATTTTTCTAATAAAAGTTATTTTATTTTTAATAGTACTACAATTTTGGAATGATGTTATTTGGTATCTCAAATAGTTGCGGAGATACGGAAATTTCCACTTCTGTAAAGTACCTGAAAAGTTATTTTTATGGGAAAATGAAAATATCAATTTTATTTATAATCTCAATCAACGCCTTGATACGAATTTTAATCAAAATCGTTAGAGCCCATTCTGAGAAAATCAATTTTTCTCTTTTGGCTTTCATTAACTCTTAATTTTAGGGTTAAACAGACACACAGACATATGGCATTATAAAAATCCCTTTTCAGCGTTGGTTCGGAAGGGGGCAGGGTAATGAAACGTCGAAATCCATCAACATTTTGGGCTAGATATTTTTTTACGGTCGCAATACTTTACCTTTAGTTTTCTAAAAGTTAAAAAAATATACATATTTGCGTATATATTGAAAATTATTGCTTTCATAAAAATATGTTTCAAATAATTTTTTTTATTATAAATAGATCTACATATTTGCAATGATAAGTAATTTCATATCTCAAACAGTTACGAAGATTTGATCAAATAAAATGGTACGGAGCTCCGCACAAACTTTCTTGCTTTATTGTTTAAAAATCGAGATATTTACTCAAAATTCGTAATATAATAAGCAAACCTGAGAACAAATTGCACTATAAATAAGTAAAACTTTTATGACTCATGGTTTTAAATTTTATAATTTTATTTTTAAGGAATTAAAGTCTTCATTTGTATATTTGGACCAATAAAAAATATCGATATTGGGTCCCCAGTATCCAACACTTTGTATTAAAGTTTGACCTTCGATTAAAATTTTAGGCACTTTATTAGGGGATACACATCTTGTTATCACATCGCTATTAAATGTCTCTTTTATAAATTTTGAACAATAAAATAAGTAAATATTGACTCTCTAGTCTAAAATGAGAGAGATAGCTAATTTCTTTATCAGGGGTGCATCCAAGAGGGGCACGTATCCCCTTCGAGTAATTAAACCAATTAAATCAATTTTAAAGTCACTACTAGTTTTATTGTCACGTTATACTATCTCATTAAACAGATTTCATTTTTAATTGTTAATGGTAGTATTATTAAATCATTAATATACGGTAATTACTATAAATAATTAATACAGTCACATTAAGTATTAAAATGGTGAAAATAGGTATTAATTAAATTATCCACCTTTCATCTTGTTGCACAAAAATGTTAAGGTTTAAATTTGTTTGCCTTTCATTTTAATTATTACTATTTCAATGACTAATAATAAATAAAGATCATTAAAATAATTTATTTTTAAATAACCTGCTTTAAACAAAATCTTTGAATAATACCACACACAAAACGTGTTAGTATGGCTTAGTAGTAGAATTTTGAGTCAGAATGAGATATAACTATCTATACTATAGAGTGGAGCTTAAAGTTAGTTTGTTCGAAATCTGAATAATTCCATATATTTTGTCTAATCAATTGAATAGCTAAAAACTATTAAATAATAATTGTTATAATGTTTAAACTTATTACCCCCTAAATAATAACCACTATTTGTTGATTTTCTTATTATTTGCTCCTAATAAATAGTAATAGCAAATTTTTAGTTATACCCTTCATTTGAGGATTATTCTCAAGTTTAGCGTTACACTGAAATATACTTAAAAATTTATTCTCAAATTTTAAAGTATTTTTATGTCAAAATTTATTGAGCCCACCCTTTCCCCAACCCGATCCCGATGGAAGCACCCACGTCCCTNNNNCCCATACTCACGAAGATCCTGGATCTGCCCCTGTGCTGTACAAACATTTCCCATAAGAGGTTTAAGGAAAAACAACATCAACTTTTTGAAAGACTTACTTATTTGCTTGCTTTATTTCACGAGAGAATTATGGCGTTAAAACTTAAGTACAGTAGTATCTTTTCAGAACTAAATCTCATAAAATTGTACTAATATATTTGATAATATCTCTGAAACTATTGGTTTTATAAAAATATATTTCAAATAAAAGTTTTAAATTTTTAATAGTACTAACATTTACAATTATAAGTTATTTAGTATCTCAAATAGTTAAGGAGATATAAAAATTTCCACTTCCATAAAGTACCCTAAAGGCCTTTTTCATGGCAAAATGAAAATATACATTTTGTTTATAACCTTAATCAATGCCCAGAAAAGAATTTTAATCAAAATTGTTATAGCCAATTTTGAGAAAATAGAATTTTTCTCCTATTACCCTTTAGTAAACTGCTCTTAATTTTAGGGTTAAGCAGACACACACAAATGGCATCGCAAAAACAACTTTCTGGGTTCGGGGGTAGTAAAACGTAGATATCCATAGACTTCGAAAAGTTAAAAAATGTATGTATTTGCCTATAGCTTGAAAACGGTTGGTTTTATAAAAATATATTTCATGTAAGAAATGTTTATTATAAATAGATCTACATGTATGCAATGATAAGCAATTTCATATCTCAAAGACTTATGGAGATATAATTAAAAATTAGAATTTACGCCATAGACCGGAATCCTTAAAGTTATTTTGACGAAAAATTGAGAGTAGCCATTTGTTTTGTAATATTGATAAAAGCTTTAAAATGAGATTAATTCAAAATAATTTAAGCCGATTTTGATAAAATCGATTTTTTCCCGAACTTTAAGAAATTACCTTTAATTTTAGGGTTGGACATCCAATTTCAAAAACACCTCGGCGCAACCATAAGATAGCGAGAAAGTAAAAAGATTAAATCGAAATAGACATTTTTATTTACGTAGATAACGCATGTGTTTAATCAATTCTAGAAATAATTTAGTTGACTATCTCGTGTGCTGATAACATAGGTCAGGTGTATTTATTTACCTTTACACTAAAAATAAAGTAATATAAATCCTATGACCTAAATAAAATATTCTATTACGGTTTCCACCTCAAATGAAACGCGACCGATAGAGGTTGGTTTTAGGAAGAAAAAGGTTTATATATCCCCATCTCAGGCTTCCACGGATCTCTTATGCTACCCCTATACGCCCTCTCACAAAAACTACGAGGCAATCTCCGCCGTAGACCTTTGTAAATATTTGCCGTACAACCTCTCCATCCCCCAACCAACTCTCAATATTGAAGGCACGGTTCTGGGCTGACAAACTGCCGATAAATAAGTCGCCCAAACATTCATTTCTAAAATGCTCTTTACATAAAACCACGCTGCTTTAAAACAGGCATCTCTCACTGTACGTGCTCCGTATTAGATCCCTTTTGGGACATCTGATAAACGTCGGGATGTTGTGAACGCCAGTTAAGGCCAGTGTTTTTTTCCTCAGTTCTTCTAGACAAAACTTTTTTTTGGGGGGGGGG
>CABFVX010000690.1:120018-164006 GCA_902151425.1 Timema shepardi | reverse complement strand
GGGGGGGGGCAAATTATGTAAAATATTTCTCCAGTAAAAACATAAAGAGTTTAATTCTCTTCACATGTTGATATAAACAGTTGTCGAATATCTGTCAAGGATATAATGGAATTTAATGACAATCTTTTATCTTAATTTAAAAAGTTTCTCATCTAATGTCGCTTTGCTCATGACAGATCAACAACTGTTGATATTACCATGTGAAGAAAATTATAATCTATGTTTGTACTGGAGAAATATTTTAATTATTTTGGTCAAAATAAAGTTTTGCTCAGGAAGTGAAAACGAAACAGAACTGTTAATGGAAATTAACAGTTATTTTTAAAGAGCAAGAATCGGAACAGAAAACAAAAAATAAAATTGATTGAGAATAAAAACCGGAATCTATATTTAATTTTAGGTTCATAAAGTTCGTATCGTTTCTGAAAGGTTCTTACGTTTTATAAACAAAATATGTGGTTTCATTTTATGCTCTTCTTTTGGAAACTTAATTTTATTTTGAAAATAAAGTTATCTCTTTTCTCTAGAATTTTGGTGAGAGTAGGATATATTTATTCTCCAGGGGATTGTATAAGTATCTATGAGCACCTAGCAGTAAACAATAACGAGCAGATTTTTGAGAAATGATTACTGTCACATTATTTAAGGATTTCTCATTTCACTCTTTAGGTTATGAGCTTATTAAGATGTATTTTGCTTTGAGTGACAGCACGCATTTCTAAAAAGTATGATAAATGAGGAATCTCCCAGTTGTACAAAAAGTATGAATTAAGACATTTAGTTAATAGTTTTATTCCTAAAATTTAAACATTTAAGTGATTGTTGGATGGTCAATTCGCTTGTAGGTATAAAAATTAGAGATGTCTTTTTTAAAAATCAATTTAAAGAATAAAAACATTTTTAAAAATTATCAAATAAAACTTTATCCCCAATCGAGCCATACCGAGCAATCGACCTCCATTTGTTGGCGATGATAGTGAAAACTTATGGGGGTAGAAGGAGTTAAGAGATCAGTACAACAAACCCTCCAGCGGTTAATCTCAGTTTTCTAGACCTGAGCCCTCACTTTTCCATTCAGGTAGCTCTTTATGTGTCATCACGAAGCTGAGTTGACTCCGTTCCAGACCCATTGCTTTACAGAAAATTTGGAAGCGTCGGGGATCAAATCCGGGACTTTTGAATCTGTAGCTGGACCTCTGGCCACTAGACGATAAAGGAAGCTTTTTAATTATTTTTTATAATTCTTGCAAACAAAAATAATATAAAATTACCACCTGCTTAAATGGAACCCTGGATTTTAAATAAATTGTGCAATTATCAGGCTCCTGAATTATTTGTAATTTTTTATATAAATAACTCGTCTTGTAGTATTTAAAAAAAGTTATTTTCTATTTACACATATATTAGTGATATTAAAACTAGTAAATATACATTTTTAAGAACTGGAACCTAATTAAGAACTGTAAATCACAAGAACTTTAATTTTTCTAGAACAGGAACATCAAACATTTTGTTTGAAGAGCCGGAACCAGAACCGATTAGTATTTAGGTTCAACTCTCTGGTTTTGCCATAAGAACTCCAAAAAACAATTACCTTTTCCCGCGTCCCCTACACTCACACCTTGACTGGAATGAAAACAATTAGCCAATAGTGGGGAAAAATTAATTACCTTCTAGGAAAAAATCAATCTCAGCATACACAACTGAGATTTGAATCCAGACCAACCAGTTACCGAAAAGAACCGATTTAATGAGGTTTAAATTTAATCAACATACCTATTGATGCGAGTATTATGGTTGCACATTTTTACATAAAAGGAAATAAATATATAAAAAAAAAGGGTTTTTATTATTCTTTGCTACGTAATAAATCGATTTCTAAAAACACTTAGTTTTATAAAGTAATTATTTTAAATAAGCGTTCACTAGAATGATATTAGAGTCTGTTGAAGTGTGTTTACTTGTAGAACGCTCTCGGTTGGGCCCGGGGGAATGCCGGTCTAGTTCAAATATTTGCTTTGTACTTTTCGCTATTTTCATTTGCTCTACGCACACATTGAGTCATCATCAAGACCACCCCGGCGATTACTACAGACCAACCGCCGTCTGTTACAGACCCTCTCTCTTGGTGGGCGTCCAGACAGTCGCACACAATGCTCGCGGGTCTGAGAACCTACGAATGGGGAAATATAAAGATCACTTAAGTCAGCCACCCCAACCCCTCAAAATTAAAATGTAAATATACCACCGTTTGGCACCGTTTTAACTCCAACATTTTGATAGTGGGGGTGGGAGGTTACTCCTAACTTGGCCCTCCCTAAACAGTCGTACCGTCTCTTGGGCTAGGGTGCAAAACTTAATACTTAAGTGCAAAATGGTGGTATATTTAAATTTAAATTTTGAAGGGGTGAGGGGCCAACTTAAGTGATCTGAAATAGAGTAGGATTACGGTTTTTACGCTCGTGGCAGAGGTGGTCCCATTTTCCTGAATATGGGTAACCACCATCCCTAGATTTTAATCTTTAGAAATTACTTAAACATTCACCTTCTTCACTAGGCTGTAGTGAGGGGGTTTAGTTTCTTAACATTGTCTCGCCATTTCTTCACGCAAATGTGGATACATTTACTGCTTCTTTAACCTTGCCCTATTGACACGGATATGTGGATAATTCGAACGAGTAGCAAGAGACGATGGGAAACAGTTTATAAAATATAAACTTTTTTTTTTGTGATCAACATTTTACAATATTATTATTGTCGACCTCAGTGGTATTGTGGTAAAGTGCTCGCCTCAGGACCCGATGTTCGTGAGCGAAAAAATACGTAAGCATATCTCCTTTCGGAGGAGAAGTAAATCCGTCGGTCCCGTATTTGAAAGAACCCTGGAAGATGTGAAAATACCTTTCCTGGCAAAAAATGGTAGACCCTCTCACTCATAAAAATTATCGTGTCCTAATATAATTAGTCGATTTATATAGTGCACGTTAACTACCTCATAAATAAAAACAAATATTATATTATTATTATTGTGACAGTGAAAGAACACAAAACTTGACGTAGTACTGTATTTATTATTAACTTAATTTTCATATGGTTTTATTCTATCCATAATCCTACTGAAACTTACAGATATATTGAGGAAAACTTGATAATAACCATTTAATTTTCTGTTTCTACTTGTACACAGTTTATTTTTGGTGATTTACTGTTATTCCCAACTTATATCCAGTGTATATGAAAATTGGATTAAGTTATCAACCAATAAAAGTTAAGGACGACTCACAAACCATTTTGTATTAAATTTAGATTTACAGTAACACCAAGACATGGGAATTTAATGTGATAAATTTAAAGGCTAAAACAAATATGTCGGGTTATATTCTTATGTTACAATGTGATTGTTTATAATTAAGGGCAACGCTTGTTTGAAAGGACATATCCTCACACCTCAACACTTCTTATGTCAATGAAAGTTTTAAAGCTTTAATTCTCAAAAATCTATACTATCTAAATAAGACTAATTGTTTGAAAAAGGCTAAGTATAGGTTTCTAACAACATTAACAGATATTTTAATTTATATTAATAGTATTTTGGTTTGTTTCGACCATCGATTTACTAAGCCTGTCGTGGCCTACACTTGAGTAGTAGGGCGACCGCTTCTATGTCCTCAGGTAAACCTTCTCTTGGTGGTGACCTTGCCTACAGTAGCTCCATGGCTTCTCTGGTGCTGACTGACAGCTCACAGCAGACTTCCGATAGTCAACATTTAGGTATATACCTAAATGTTGACTGTCAGAAGTGACATCTGTTAAGTACATGTTTTTGCAGATCATATAGTTTGGCGCAGGGATACATAAGTTGGTCTGGGTGGGTCAGTTGGGTGGGCTGGGAGTGAGTTGGTTGATAGACTGGTCAACCAGCTTGGTACAGGGTCTGGCCAGTTGGCTCCCAGCTGGGTGGGCTGGGAGTGAGAGGGTCGATAGACTGGTCAACAAGCTTGGTACAGGGTCTGGTCAGTTGGCTCCCAGCTGGGTGGGCTGGGAGTGAGATGGTTGATAGAATAGCCAACAAGCTTGGTACAGGGTCTGGACAGTTAGCTCCCAACTGGGTGGGCTGGGAGTGAGAGGGTTGATAGACTGGTCAACAAGCTTGGTACAGGGTCTGGTCAGTTGCCTCCCAGCTGGGTGGGCTGGGGGTAAGAGGGTTGATAGACTGGTCAACAAGCTTGTTACAGGGTCTGGCCAGTTGGCTCCCAGCTGGGTAGGCTGGGGATGAGAGGGTTGATAGACTGGTCAACATGCTTGGTACAGGGTCTGGCCAGTTGGCTCCCAGCTGGGTGGGCTGGGGATGAGAGGGTTGATATACTGGTCAACAAGCTTGGTACAGGGTCTGGTTAGTTGGCTCCTAGCTGGGTGGGCTGGGAGTGAGAGGGTTGATAGACTGGTCAACCAGCTTGGTACAGGGTCTGGCCAGTTGGATCCCAGCTGGGTGGGCTGGGAGTGAGTTGGTTGATAGACTGGTCCACCAGCTTGGTACATGGCCTGACCAGTTGGCTCCCAGCTGGGTGGATTGGGAGTGAGAGGGTTGATAAGACTGGCCAAAAAGCCTGGAACATGGTCTGGTCAGTTGACTCCCAGCTGGGTGGGCTGGGAGAGAGGTGGTTGATAGACTGGTCAACAAGCTTGGTACAGAGTCTGGTCAGTTGGCTACCAGCTGGGTGGTCTGGGGGTGAGTTGGTTGATAAACTGGTCAACATGCTTGGTACAATGTCTGGCCAGTTGGCTCCCACCTGGGTGGGCTGGGAGTGAGAGGGTTGAGAGACTGGTCGACAAGCTTGGTACAGGGTCTGGTTAGTTGGCTCCCAGCTGGGTGGGCTGGGAGTGAGTTGGTTGATAGGCTGGTTGACAAGCTTGGTACAGGGTCTGGCCAGTTGGCTACCAGCTGGGTGGGCTGGGGGTAAGAGGGTTGATAGACTGGTCAACCAGCTTGGTACAGGGTTTGGCCAGTTGGCTCCCAGCTTGGTGGGCTGGGGGTAAGGGGGTGAGAGGGTTGATTGACTGGTCAAAAAATTGGTACAGGGTCTGGTCAGTTGGCTACCAGCTGGGTGGGCTGGCAGTGAGTTGGTTGATAGACTGGTCAACCAGCTTGGTACAGGGTCTGGCCAGTTGGCTACCAGCTGGGTGGGCTGGGGGTGAGAGGGTTGATTGACTGGTAAAAAATTGGTACAGGGTCTGGTCTATTGGCTCTTAGCTGAGTGGGCTGGGAGTGAGCTGGTTGATAGACTGATCCACAAGCTTGGTACAGGGTCTGGCCTGTTGGCTACCAGCTGGGTGGGCTGGGGGTAAGAGGGTTGTTTGACTGGTCAACAATCTTGGTACAGGGTCTGGTCAGTTGGCTCCCAGCTGGGAGGCCTGGGGGTGATAGGGTTGATATACTGGTCAACAAGCTTGGTACAGGGTCTGGTCAGTTGGCTCTTAGCTGAGTGTGCTGGGAGTGAGAGGGTTTATAGACTGGTCAACAAACTTGGTACAGGGTCTGGCCAGTTGGCTACCAGCTGGGTGGGCTGGGGGTAAGAGGGTTGATAGACTGGTCAACAAGCTTGGTACAGGGTCTGGTCAGTTGCCTCCCAGCTGGGTGGGCTGGGGGTAAGAGGGTTGATAGACTGGTCAACAAGCTTGGTATAGGGTCTGGTCAGTTGCCTCCCAGCTGGGTGGGCTAGGGGTAAGAGGGTTGATAGACTGGTCAACAAGCTTGGTACAGGGTCTGGTCAGTTGCCTCCCAGCTGGGTGGGCTGGAAGTGAGAGGGTTGGTGATGATGAGCTAGGTCATCATCAACACCCATAGACTTCAGTTAGGGAAGGTTATCACCAAGAGGACCTAGAAGTGTCAGCCCCCCCTTCTAAGGTGTAGGCCAAGACAGGCTTAGTAGGTCGGTGTCCGAAACACTTGGTGGAGATCAGGATTGAGTAGGAGAGGTGAAACAGAGCTCATTAGGTAGGCCACTTGTAATGCGCATGACTAACCTTTATTACTCTAAAGAAGTAGGTGGGAGAAGCAGATAACAGAAAGTCTGCAAGTTAGAGAAGAAGAAGGAATCAATTAAGGGAGAAAGAATGGTGGAAGTATAGAGGATGATGGAGGCGTTTTACTAAACTGACACGGCCCCAAGCAGGAAACAGTTGATAAGGTTTATATATTTTGATATTAAAACTAACATTTCACGTGAAACGTCTCTGAAAATGGGCTAGATTTAATTTATTTCTTAAAATTTTAAAACTTCAAATGTAAGGTTTGTAATTATAAAGATACAGGTATATTCTTTTCGCCTTTATTTTGGTATGTTAGGTGACCTGGTGGTCTAGGGGTAAGGTGCCAGACTTCTATGTTGGCGGCCGGGGTTCAATCCTCGGTCCCGGCACATATTTATCTGATTTCCCAACCCTTCCTTCACCTCTCACAAGACTTCTTGTGAATGTGGGGAATGCCAGGTCTCCACCGTGGTTCGGATTCCACGTTAAACTGTAGGTCCTCCATTTCATCTCACAATCACCCTACCATTGCACATTAGCGTAAGTGCGTATAACCCGAACGGGTAGTAAGACGCGGTGCTAATAGTAATAATATTTTGGTATGAACCATATTTTAACATAACAAACCATTTCTTGAATAGAGCGGGTTTTATAAACTTCTATAACTCATTTCAGCGTTCCAAAAGCCGGCCCCCTTAAGTTGAGAATATTTTTTTTTTACCTTTCGATGCCCATTATCCCTCGTAAGCATGAAATTAATTATAGTCTGTAAAAAATAAACGTGTATTCTTATTTATCATGAAAAACTGTTCCCATGTACCCACTTAGAACACAATATTCAAGGCCTATTTCAAAAAATCTCAAATTTCCTATAATTTATCTAAAGTAAGCTACCTACCCTTAAATTAATTTATTTTAGAGACATGACTATATGTAATTATTGATCATTTAAAATAATCCACCAATACCAATTATGAACAAAATCTTTAGAGAGATTTTCAAAAAAATTCATATTTTGCAAAAATGAGTTATCAGTTTAGGAAATTAAAATTGATATTTGGTTAAAATAAGGAACATTAAATGCAGGTGGGTTTAGCAATTTACCCCCCCCCCCCCATAATGTGCACATATGTATAAGAATTGGTTAAAGCCATATGAACATTTGTTTAAAATAATGCAAATAATTTGTAATTCCGTAACTTCAATATAGCCTACCTCGGTTTTTACTTCATGTGACAGGCATCCATAGATTTTAATTTTTTTTAAGAGTTTGAACCGGGAATGATAATTTTATCTCGGTATCGAGTATATTTTGATCTTTGATATCTCCCTATTTACTTACAAAATTAATCTATTTTTCTATAAAGTACTGAAATGCACTTAAAGTTTTGAAATAAAATTAGTTACTTTCTGAATAAACTATGGAGTGCGTCATACTATCCATTCTGTCATTTTCACATATTTAAACTCATGGAATAGAGATGGCGATTTAGAATAAATGTACTCGAATTTGAATTGAAGGTAGTTAGGAGCAGTTTATTTTTGTAAAGTAGTCCTAATTTATATGGTAAGGAGAGGCTTTATTCCTGTGATAAGTACATTTACTTATATATATATATATATATATATGTAATAATAAAATTGGCCAAACCATTTATGAAGTTGAGATAATAGTATGCATTTTAATGAACTCGTTCTAAATACGTACGCCATTTTGTTATATTTAGGTACGTTAAACCTATGGCACCAACTGCACCACAACTAGGCCTACTTAAAACAGTGTTTTAAATAAAAAAAACTTAAATAAAAGTGAGGAGGATGGAGCAAAAACAGGATAACTCTTAATATATTTAGATGCGATATAGGCCCCTACTCATTATTTAAACGTCTATTTATTTTTATATCTATATTTAAGGATTTTATAAAGTATGTGTCTATATTAGCAATCCTCAAGGTATTGACTGACTATAAAAATAACTTTTAGTTCATGGGGTATTCTATCAGAAATCACTGCTGGCACATTTGTTCATAGAATGAGAATATTAATGCTTTGGTCCAAACCCTCTTAATTACCAATGCCATTTTTAAAAAAAACACGTTTCTTTGTGTATTTTTTACATTGGGTAGATTAATATTAATTATTATCCATACATTTCAGTACAGTACAGTGAGATAAAATATCTAATTTGATAAAAATTTGTTTAGCTATATGTAGACCCAATATACATGTGCAGTCCTACCCATTGTAGGATTCCGATAGGAATATTTAGATAATAAACACTTTTTTGGTGGGAAACATTAATAAGATTTTAATACATTACTAGCGTTTTTTTATAGATATTTATAGTATTTATGAAAAGTGACAGTTGACTTATCGTGTTAATAATTACATGAAAATTGCATTAGTAACTGTTATAACTGTCAACAAGTCCTTCCTAATTAAATCAGTCTGTACCTACTCTTCTATTTGATTCGATATATACATTCATACATATAGATGGCCTTGAAAACACACATTTACAGAGTAGTGATATATAATATTACATTTAAAGTCACGATCACGAAATATTTTATTATTGCCTCAATACTTTCATAATATTTCCTATATTTTAGAAAGTAGAAAAAAATGTGTCCCTTCTATAGCGATGATAATATCCTATAAAATAAAACCTATTTTAGTAAAATATAGGTCTCCTAAAATAAAGATTCTAACTTTCCTCTAGAAATGTCATAAGGATCAAGTTTTGACTTTATAACAGAGTTGAGATCAATTACGATTGCCATCGTTTCCGTTGATGTAGAGCACTATAGAGACCTTCTTTTGTCCAGACAACCATTTCCATTTCGGTGCATGAAGTACGAAGTTTCTTCAAGAGAGGACTACTGGGATGGAAAGGACATCGATCGGGGAAGAATGTCCCCACAGTAATCGGGAAGATTTCAAACCATTCAAGAAAATATTCTAGGAGAGTTTAAGGGATTCCTGGGAAAGATTTAGCTCATTTTCAACATTATGAGTGCTATAAAACACTAAAAAAAATACGAGAAACTTTCTAGTGAACAAAAGTAAAGCATTTTTAGATTATTTGACTTTCAGTATGTTATTTTAATATGATTGAATCGTAGACTAAGCTTTACTTTGTTTGTGATAGCATATTATTCAAAAGACTTTTTTTCCCCAGTATATATCTGTTTTATCTCTAGTATTTATGGTGGGTGACAAGTGGAACTTTTAAACACAAACTCCAGTTACTTTTAAAAGTTCTGAAAATTGTTTCAGAATTTTCAGGGCCAGAATAATACGGATAAATCTACATTCGACTGTGTCACATGTTAATAATATGACTAAACAAACCTGAAATTAATTTGAAGATTATTCATTTCAGCTTCAAAATTCAATGTATTTAATGTATACTGGCCTATGTAATAAATATAATGTGATCAAAGCATGTGTACTTACTTTAACTTACTCTTTATAACATTTTCCGATATTTTAATATAACCTTTGTGTTAAACATATTAATTAAAAGAGTGAAGCCTATACACGTTAGTAAAGCAAAATAAGTTATTATTAATTTTTTCATTTTTATTTATTAAAGTGCTATCCAACAGTCGAGAACTCTAACAGACTAGAACTGAAAAAATACATATCACAAATATTGCTATATAATAGATAGAGTGCTTGTGTGTACAATAATTTACAACGAAATAGATTTAATAGATAATAATAGTATAGAAGAAAAACAAAACACAAATAGAATCTAATCCAATAGTAATATTTATTTAGTGAAGAGGTTTTAGCCGTTTTTTTGATAGTATTATAGAAAAGTGCATCTTGGGCTCATATAGATGGAACAAAAAACAACATAAAATGTCAGAATGTCAGTGCAGGTAAGCAGTTTTTTTTAATGGCATAGTAGGTAAGAAACAAAAATAAAGAATTAGCTTGCAGGAGCCCAGCCAAAATCAAAGTTAGGTTAAGATCAATAAACTAGGAATTCAAATAGTAAAGCAAAATTTGCTACTAATATTAAGTTTAGGAAACTGTTTTCTGAAGTTCTGTTTGTCATTAAAAGGGGATGGGTTTGTATTTTAAGTGATAAGTCATTATTTATTAGTAGTTGAGAAATAAGTTTAATAAAATTAACAATTATATAATATATTAACAGAGAAACATTCCAAAAGGGAGTACAAACTTCAAAGACCTTACTAAAGAAGACCGGACAGTAAAAATTAAGTTCCGTAGGTACATTAATTAATCATTATATTGTGTAAATTTATAGTGATAATACCAAAGTAACAGAAACAAAAGGTAAAACTACATTAAATCACATTTTAACTCCTAATAGTATATCAGAAATAAATACGACTATTAAACTACCAAACATACTTGTAGGTACCTAGAGCAACACGAGACAACATTTCTTAACGAGAGAGACTAATTGAGAATTAATATTTTCTAGAAATTACATATTTCCACTATTCTTACAAAAAGTTAAAGTTACATCAATTCAAAATATTTCACTAGTCCAAAAGGGACAGGGAACAACATGTGCATTTGACAAACACACTCACATAAGCAATTTAGCTAATAAAAAAGGCCTTATTCGAAATCATAACATAAGGTCATACATTATACGTAACTTCTATAAATATCTATGATTATTTACTAAAAAAATTATTATGATTGTAAATAATAAAGTATGAATCCAAAAAATAATTTTGACTGAAATATTACAAATATCAACAAGTATTATTTTATGAATTTTAGGCTCAAACGCAATATACTAGAATTAAAGATATAAAAATGTATACATTTTTCTTTAATTGACCCGCGTAGTTAGCTAACGCGATAGTTTTTTGTTGAGCTAGACAGGTGAGGACGGGGAAATCGAGGTTTTAATCTCATTTGGGTGAATCGAGAGAAGTTTTTCCTAAATAGTTTTCCATTCTCTCTCCAAGCAAATGTGGGTTCACTTCCTGTATATTAAACCTTCCAAACTCCTAGCCCATTAGCGTAATTTATACTTAAGCGTACGAGCTTACGAATTAGCTCCTCAAACGAAATATCCCCCCGGGAGTTCTTTAACATTGCAACTTCCGGGGTGTTGAATTAAATAGTTGCCACACAGAAGTATAGAGGAGACCTTAGGTAAGGCAAACAAAGGGAGGAAATAAGAAGAGGAAACGCATGTCGACTGTCAGGTGGCTGCTCTATACAACATCCAAATCTAGCATCAGGAACTTCTGGGTCAGAATGTGACGTCATCCAATCCCCCCACGAGTATTGGGAGAGCTACTATGACGTGGTGCGTTGTTCCGCTGTGCGTTGCTCGCCGTTCAAAAACCAACTCTTGTCACGTGTGGGTGTTATTGGATCATATTTGGATCGAGTGGTTATAGAGAGAGGGGTTGAATGGAGTAAATGATGAGTGACATCTTAGGTTGATGTTTCGAAGAAAGAAGAACTAGATAATTTCTATTTTGATTAAAACATGCTTCGGTAACCGCATGTTCTAAGGTGTCACTCTCGCAATAGACTAGACTACCGCTGAAGAGATATCGGGGTTCCAATCCCGATCGGGTGTACTGAGGCTGGTTTTTACTAAATGGTTTTCCACTCTTCCTCAAGGAAAATGGGGGTACACTTCATTAAAGTTCAGTCTTCTTCATCTCTAACTCATTAGCGTAATTAGTACATATGTGTATAATATAAACAGTTAGTAAGACGCGCTGCTAACAATTTATATATATTTAAATCAAATAATTTGTTTGTATATAATATGATTTAGGAATGAAAATCATTAACAAGACTAATAGTGAATCGCGCGGTGGTAGAGCATTGGCGTGCCAAGCCAAGAACCTCGGGTTCTATTCCCGTGTCCAAATGGCGTTTTAAAATTTATGAATAAGGTTTTTTATGCTGCTACATCCGTAACCTATAGAGAATTCTAATCTTATAAGTTTTGTTAGTAATTTAAAATTAATTGAACAAGGGTTTGCCGTTTTCAAATAAGTTAATTTCACCTGCACATTCTCAATGGATCACTAAATTCCCCCTCACATAGACGTAAAAGACTTCTCTCAAATGTTGAGTAAACTTTTGATGATAAACTCTTATGGTGGCAGCATCTATATTATTACTATGCGGTGTGTGTTATGGTGATTTTATGCCAACCGTCTGTGTGTATAGAATTTACAAGTGTTTGAAGAGAACTTCCATGTTCAAAGTGCCTCTGTAATATACCATTCTTGGTACCAATGGGAAATGTATCGTTTCGGAGAATCACCAAGTTTAAATGCCCTATTATTCCACTCATGGGGGTTTGGAGAGGGTGTATGTTGAGGAGTTGGGGGCGATCTCTAAACAACATCAGATGATGGTCCAGGATAGGATTCGATATAAATGATAATAATCACACAGCAAATTTGAAATTAGGGTGAATTTGGAGAGAAATTATAGTCTTAAGGTGGGATGGAAGGGGAGAAACTAAGGCCAGTGAAAATGGTTTTGTTCGGCAAAATAAATAAAATTTTGACACAGTATAAACAAAGAGTTTAATTTTATAAAAATAGTTATCTCTACAGTTCTTGAATATTTTTCATCAATATAATTTGATAACATTTTTAAAATAAAATAAAAAATATTATATCAAATTCTATGACACCCTCAACAAAAACTCAAGAATTGCTTAGATCATTGTGTTAAAAAAAAAGAGTAGAATTATGTTTTCACAGGAGAAATATTTTATTTATTTTGCCGATTTTTCTTTTACAATAATTGCAAAAAATACTGTCCTTAACTCGTAATCCCTATCACCTTAAAATGTGGCCAATCCTAAAAAATAAAATGGCACAAGTTGCCGCATCATCTTGGCTAAGTGGCCAGAGTGGTCGACCACAAGTCGACAGGACTTTGACTCGATTCCTTACGGTACTGATCAATATATTTTTATATCTGTGTTATTACTTTGTTTTAGCCCCACGTCTTATCAGCTTTTCAGGCTCTAAGATTATGTACTAATTACATAACCTGGATTTGTTTATCTCTTTTTGGATATTCTCATGAGATATAAAATATAGAAGACCTCGCTCTATAATAATCAAAAATCTATAAGATTGTTTAACTTGGATTAATTTTTAATTAAGTGATCTGTACATTCAGGACATAAACCAAATATTATTTATGATAAAAATAGCTTTAAGCGATAAGAAAGTCGTGGTAAACTGCTTATTATTTCGGTTAATTGTTAAAAAGAAAGCAAAACAATCTTTTATAAGAACGCAAGGGTAGAAAACCTTTTAGAAAAAAAATTGTATTCATGCAGCTCACAAAAAACATATTCTGCTGCACCAATGGGCACTTGGACAAAGGCGTCAGTCTCGACTAATCTGGTTTGATGATGATCGGGAAGTCGAATCTACCCATGGTATATTGATTTTTTTCTTCGAGTGTTTCCCACTCTCTTTTTTTCACAGTTGCGGGTACAATTCCTTCAAAGATTTTTGACACACATCATTAGCATACAATTGCAGATATCCTTGATGGATTGTAAAACGCAGAGCAAAAAAGAAATTATCAAATTTATAGAAAAAATAAAACGTTGTGAGAGACAAGAATCATAATTTAAACTACGTATCTCATTACGCCTGCAGTTTTGAATGACAACTTATACAAAATGTTCTGATAATTTTTCACAATCATTTAAATGAATTAGAAATAAATCGAAAACATAGGTCATTGGTAAAACGAGTGATTTTAGCAAGTTTGATTCTGATCCAAGAGGCGATGCTTCGACTTCTTCCGGCTTCACAGAAATGTTCTTCTTCTTTATAATGTGAATACACTCTTTCGCCAATACAACTTTTAAAGAATATTATTTAGGTTTAATAATAATATTATCTAAATACAACACTATATTTGGAGCATAAGCTACTTAGGGGTTTAAAACATTTGAGTAAGCATTTTTTTCAAACACCGCTTGTTACTACCGGTTCGGGTTAGCCGTATTTATACTAATTATGATAATGTGTTACGGGTGAGTAAGGTCGAACGTAAAGGAAGTGAAACCCACACTACGCAGAAAGATAATAATAAAACCATATGGGAAAAAAATACAATCAACCCAATCGCGATATGAACCCTGGTCTGATCGTCATCAGCGGTCGAGTCTAGTCAAGTCTATTGCGAGAGTTGCGACTTAGATCACTCTACTACCGAAGCTGTTAAATAACTTGAAAGCCATAGTGTGATTTTAGTAGGAAGGACCGTATCTGACGGTTAAAAAGTATTAAAACTATATTTTTTCTCTAGCACCACGTACCTGCTCAGGTTATACGCAAATTAAATAATTAATACGTTTAGTCGTGGTATGTGCAGGTCTTTTTTTTTTTAAGATACAACCGGTACTATGTAATTACACTAGTAATATAGTCAAATGTTGTCTATGTTGACCGTAAAATAATGCTTTCTAAAAGATATTTCCTACAAGAACCCTATTATTAGGTATCTTAACCTAAAACAACAAACTAAACGTTAACACTCAATCCATTCGGCAATGGTTGAGATATCTTGAGTAATAGAACAAAAAAAAACACAAATACATTAATTTAGGCACCTGCTGAGATTAATTATACGTATTTTGTCAGCAGTTGGTTTAACTATAAACAACGGGCAAATGGATGCTAAGAGAGAGAGGGGGAGAGAGAGAGAGAAAAGGAGAGGGAGATAGCTTCAGCTATCGCTTCCACTCGTTAATTCCGTGTGGCGGAATAGAAGAGGCTCGTGATCCAAGAGAGCGAACGCCCTAGGGGTCCAGCTCTCCCAGGAGCAGAGTAATGGAAATTTTCCAGAAAGATCTGGAAAAGATCTTATCTCGTTCAAATATAAATAATATTTTATTTTTGTGACCCATCTGTTTATATTTAAGTGTCTTCATAGCTTATTTTTTATATGGTGGTAAAAGTGTAATCTGCTTTCATAATTTGGATCTCAGTTCATCATTAATTAGCTATTATTAGTTGTGAAATTATTATCTACAAGTGATTTTAATATATCTTAGTAAAATATATTGATATTTCAGATTCTATAATTGTTTTAATTTTTTATTTAATTTAAAAAATAAGTGGTATGTCCAACCACAAATACTTTATCTCTCTTTAATATTAAATTAAAGACATATACTAAAAACTCGTAAAATTTGTGGAATAAATTAATATAATTATATACTATCGGATAAACACTCCACCATAGAGCATAAATGTAATAATATACACTGTTATAGAAACATCGAGAAAAGAGGAGCACCTATGTCCCCCGAAGAGCATAACAACCAATTTTATATTATTCTAAATACCCCAAAAACAGAATCAATGACTGCTCATAGCTCAGAAACCATTGCTTTTATAAAATTATATTCCAGATTAAAATAGTTTTAATTTTTAAAGTATTACAAATTTATAATAAGTTATTTAATATTTCAAATAATTGCGGCTATATAATACAAATTGGAACTCTACTGATGTAAGTTATTTTCATGGGAAAACGAGAATTGCCATTTTGTACTCGTCAAACAATTATTTGGTGTTAGGTTAGGTTAGGTTAGGTTAGGTTAGGTTAGGTCAGGTCAGGTCAGGTCAGGTCATGTCATGTCATGTCATGTCAGGTCAGGTCAGGTCAAGTTAGGTTAGGTAAGGTAAGGTTAGTCTGATATCAAAAAGCTCAGAGACTACAAACGATGGTGGGCTTTTGATGCACCTACCTTGTGCGCTTCTGATATAACCCTAAGCAGGTATACACATTCGGCCTGTACACTTTAAACGTAACCTTTCCAAAGATAAAAATTTAACTTTTATTTACCCGCTTCGGAGGCTGCGTGGTCTAACGAGCCATTCTCGTGTTAGACTATATTGCCGCAGACGGGGGTATCGGTGTTCAATCCCATTCGGATGTGCTGAGTGTGTTTTTTCCTAAATGGTTTACCACTCTCCATCTACGTGAATTCGGGTGCAATTCCTATCAATTAAACCTTCCAATTCCCTAACCCATTAGTGTAATTAGTACATAAGCGTATAGCCCTAACGGGTAGTAAGACGCGGTGCTAGATTTTTTTTTTTAATATGTTAATTCCCCCATAGGCGGGTACGCCAAATAAACGCTAAACTCGTTTAGTGTAGTTTAACCGGTAATGTGGAGTCGGGGCTCCCTAATAATGGAGCGTCCATTTAGATAGGGGGACGGAAAATGGAGGGGGGTGGAATAAATGAACAGGTAATTCAACTGCTGTTACCGTAATACTGACCATCTTACCTTCAATATAGTCATCCTATTCGTAAAAATATGATTTGTTATATTAGATAGACAAAATAGTTTTTTTTAATGTGAATACAATAAAAAGTACAGGCTAAATTAACAATATTATTTAAAAATGAGAAGCAGGCAGCGGGATCAATTTATATTAACATAAAAGTCTGAAACTTGATATGTATTCAAAATAGGGGCTCAACATTACCAATACAAATTTTTAACCCCCAACTTTTCTGTGTGATAGAAAAAAAAATCAACAAGTATGTATAGAGATCAACGCAGAGCACGAGATAAGTCTGTAAATTTAAAAGTGAAATTGAGGGGGCCCAAATTCTCTAAAACTAAAAGGAAAAATCAAGTTTTTTACGTGGTAGAAAATTTAAATTTGATGTGATGAGGAGAAGTTTAAATCACACAAAATATGTCACGATTGTGCGGTTTTAAAAAATACATAAAATTGTTCATATTTATAGTAAGATATCTGAGAAAGGGGCACGTGCCTTAGTCCCCCATTTTGTCTGCGTCCTTTATCAGTACACTCGACAGGAATCCAAACCCCAACCTCCCTATCATTGACAAATCAGACAAGACACTCACCTTTGCCTACGTGCCTAGAAATTCTGGTACCAGTGCACTAAATTAACCTTGCCTATCCCAACCTCTGCTGCATCTGTAATGGAACCATTATAATCGACCCTCCTACCGATTAATAGAAATGTGGTATTGAGATATCGAGAGATAAGTATAGGTCTTTTAATCATTTCTAGTATCGGGACAAAAGTATAGATAACAGTAAATATTGACATCGAAAGGATAGGTAGAAACTAGAGTCCGAAAATAATCTTTTTTTAGGTGTATTTTGTGAACTAATATGTTGATTTTTGATATATCATTTATAATGTTTGTACGTAAGGTGGGAGTATAAAGAACGCTAGATAGGGGCAGGGTTTTAGCAGTTTTTATAGAAAGACTTTTTGGCCAAAATAATATAAATATTGCTTCAGTACAGAGAGAATTTAATTTGATTCACATGGTGATATCAAAAGCTGTTGAATATCTGTCAAGTTTGTCTTGAAATATAATTACATCTTTTTCTCACTTAATACCGCTTTTGCTCATTATAGATATTCAACAATTGTTGATATCACCATGTGAATAAAATTAAAATATGTTTTACTGGCACAATATTTTAATTATTTTGGCCAAAATAATGTATTGCTATACAAACTGTCATTTTCTAGAGCCCCTACACCCCCACAACTTAGGGTCTCTGTTTAGCTCATTTTTTAGCGAAGTGAGATGAGTTTTGAATAATATTATCGCTGTTAATACAAAATAGTACTATTCTTAGACAAATATATAAATTGTACAAAAAATTGTATATTTTGATAGTAATACAATATCAGGGTGTATGTATCCACATATGTGAAAGTATCAAAGATATTGAGTATAAAGGTACCGTCATCAAAAGGAATATATCAATATTAGTAATTTTTTAATTGCATGGTTTTTAAAAATTATGATTTTCTTGTTTCTTTGTGAAAGTACTTCTTTTAGTTAACACATACCATTAGGGCTGTGTGTGGCTTCCAGCATTCTCCGCCTAACTACCACACAACCACTCAATTAATTAGCCACTTGGGTAAATGAATCCTAGACCTTCATATTAATAGTCAGACACGCTGCCGACTGAGCTAAAGCGTCGGGAATAGCTATTATTATTAAGGTATTTATAGTTATTTTACACCGCTTCCCACTTTGTCACGGGAGTGGTGTTCCTTAGTTCATCCTATCAGCTTTAAGGTAATAGAATAGTCTAGCAGAAATTCCTAAACACCAGAAACCAGGTGGGTTTATAACGTTACTGGCTGGATCTGCCCGGCTGTAGAAGAACACACAAGGGAGGGATGAATTACAAATTCCATTAAATGTGTGTTGATACCCTCCCCCCAATTAAATTACATAATTGGAATAATAAAGATCTATTCCTACGTCTATACTAGTTACCTTTCATTTCTCAGGCATTTAAGTCTTGATTAAAATTGAAATATGTGGAATTTCGATCTTTTCATAATGGAATATTTCAACTTTTAAATTATGTTTACAGGTCAATGAATGCATAGGGTTATAGAAAATAGTTGTGTGTTCACTTAATTGTAAGTAAAATTAAAAGTTTTTTTCAATGTATAACATACACAAAATACTTGTTTGACACTTTCTCAACTACCTAGTTAGCCATCAGTCAAAATTAAAAGAGGAAAACCTGATATTATATTAGGCTGTATAAGACAGTCAATTCCTAAAAATATGATTTTCAAAAAAATATTTGTGTAATACAGACTATCTTCTCAATCATATAAAATATTTTTTTTAAATTATTACTATGGTTCCTAGTTCAAAGCTTAGTTCACGTAACACTATGTTTGAAAACTGTGCGGCCATAGTGTACTTTAACAAATAAACATATTAACTTTTTTTTCACTTCGTTTAATTTATTTTATATTCTTAATGCTTCAAACCTTCCCAAATTTTTTAAAATATATTTTCTTGTTTTCATGTATATTGAATTAAAAATTAAATTAATAAATTTAAATAACAGTTTTCTACTTAGTATATTAATTTAGATAAAACTATATAAACAGCTACCATTATTTTAGGGAATTTTTAATTCCTTCTTTACATACTCTGGACGCAATCAATTGTCACGTGCGATTCTTCCATTAGACCAATGTTAAACTGTACTTCTAGCATTTGACACCACGTAGCAACACGGTCAAGCTTAACTTGAGCCACTCTAATGTTTTCAAGATTGTGGAATCAACTTTATTCACCTTACCCCCCTTCACCATCTCTTTTCTATCACGAGCAACACGACAAAGCCCTTCCTGGTCCTACTCATTACCCTTTTTGCTTGGCTGGTTTACAAGCCTTATTAGGACTAGTCACCCAACCTTTTACAGTGTTGTCAGTATTTGTAGAGGCATGAATGAGAATAATTCCTAACAAAAACAAAATGTATCCAGGAGATGACTTCAATAGAAGTGTCTAGTATCAGTGGTTTGTTCATGGTTTTACAAGCATCACTTAGTGTTTTTTTCTATAAAAATTGAGATTATGAAAATATCAACATAATTATGATATAATCATTTAATATTATATATATTGAAAATTTAAATCTGTGAGTTTTGTCTTAACTAATTTCTTCTATATCATAATTAGAAAAATATTTGCTAAAAAATGGGTAAAAATAAAGGTAATAAGAAAGGCCACGGTCATGAACACAAAATAAGTAGGCTAGTAGAGCTTATAAACTTAAAAAAAATCGCAAAACGAGAGGAAACTAGGCAAACTTTGACGAATAAAAAAATTTTGATTTTAAATGAAGATATGCAATCGACAGATTCATCAATTTATTTACAAGATTTGGAAGCTATTTGTCATTAAGAAAATACCGACCGAAAAAGGTAATATACTTGTTTAATATTATAGTTATAATATAAATAAATGGTAAGGTTTATGATCGATATCTTTAGAAAGTTTCTTTATGCTTTTAAAAAAATTACTCCTAAAACACTGATTTAATTTCTATGTCAAGATTGTAATTTATAAAAAACTGGTCGAATATAAACTTAATTCACATAATTAGTTGCTAAGAATCCAGCTAATAATATTTAAAACTTGTATTAGGTTCTTGATTCTATTTTAAATAAAGTGTTTCGTTTATAATAATTTAAATGCTTTTTGTTTAACTCTTTTAATAATATGTATTTAACCTTTGTTCACTAATCAAAGAATAGTGTATACATTTAATACATTTTATTAATTTTTTATTTTAATGATATGTATAGCACTCCTATTATTTTTTTAAACCTTTGCTCTTAGATTTTATAAAAACCACTACAAAATTAGAAATATCTTTTAAAGCAGTGGTTATCAACCTTGAAGTCGCGTGCTACTGGGGGTGTGAAAACTTACTAGGAAGGGGGGGAGGGACGCATGTATTATATATAATGTAATCTGTACAATGCTTGGGTGAAATTCAATCAACTCACTCTTTTATGCATTGAACATTACTGCTCAAAATATGACTTTCAGGAAAACTACATGTGTTATTATTATATTTAAAGTTTTATACACGTATTAGATTCTCAAGAAGATGGAAAATAAATACTTAGAGAGATTTAAAATTTGGTGCAAGAGAACAATTGAAAATATCAAATGGACGGACAGGGTGGTGAATAAAGTAGTCCTAAGAATAGTGGCTGAGAAGAGAACTATTTTGGGTGTTATTCTTTGGAACAAACACATACTTAAGAGGAACTTTCTTTTACATGTGGTCATATAAGGCAAGGATGAGGAAAGAGTAGCTTAGGAATAAGGATGATTCAAATATTGTATGACTTGAAAGAAAGAAGAAAGTTCTGGGAGTTTAAGAAAAAGGCAGAGGACATGGTGAATTGGTGGTCTAAGTTAACTGACAAAATAAATTGACCTTTCGTAAGACAGAACCCTTGATAGTTATATTATTAATAAAAAGAATAGTAATAATTAGTATTATCATCATAAGTGTATACCGAGTTTAATTAAAATTGGCTAACAAAAACATTAGGTTGGTCAATAGTGACTCAGTAGACATAGGCTACAAAAATAATATAGCCATTGTGAGTGATACAATTTTGTTAATATTTAGAAATGATCAAATTTAGTAATCGGTAATATGGCATTGTACACAAGTTACATAGGTAAGTATATATTTTTGATTCCATGATGGCTTACATGATTTCGTTAAAATAAGGTGAAACTTTTTTTTAAAGGCTAACACATAACACCTTTCGTTTTATTAACAAATTGGACTTGGGGTCAAAACAATAATTAATAAATTACGTCCTAAGATAATACTATGTCACCAACTAAGTGTAATTTGATTAGGATCGAAGGATTACTTTCCCCCTCTAAAAGATTTTCCAAATTTTGGCACACTTGTTAATTTGCCACCACAGGATAAAAAAAAATGTATTTATTTTAAAGGGAATGTGTATTTACAGAGTTATGTCAAAATCATATCAAATCTGTTAAAATTAAAATTTGACCAAATTTTGGACACAGAAGATGATATGAAAAATGTCATAATGCATTAAATATGATCTATGTGAGTAGTTTATGCTTTACAAGTGTTGTTGAAATGGTATCGTTTGTTTGTTCATTTTCGCCACAATTCTTTTATTATGTTCCAAAATAGTTTAGACTAGTTTCTTTCTTCATATTAGGTTTTAATATTTGCTTGTAAGAATAAGACCAATTAATTACATTTATTCAGTGCAGCTGGTAGAATTGTGATATCTTTAGAGCTTTAAACTTACACAAAATAATTCATCATTTGACCTTGAATATTCTTGCCTCTAAAAAAACTCGGCGGATGTATGTGTGGTTCAATTTTGGTCGATATCTACAAATCAGTTGGGAAGTTATGAGTGAGATAAAGAAATATACTTTCTTCGCGTCAGTTCTTTACCCTATTAAAAAAGTAAAAAAAAATAAATAAAACAAAATGATACAATTCTATTTATAATTGTATTTCACTAAAATATCACCATAGGTTACTGACCTCACTTTGATGTAAAAATGAATAACTAATATTACTTTTACCAGTTGCCATCACTTTACTTGAATCAACACACACTAGTAAAACGATGACCCTAATTACGAGACGAGCCAGAATGGCCAGATAGTAGAGCAGTGGCACGCGAAGCCAAAATCCCTTTGTTTGATTCCTGTGAATTGTAATTTTCCATTTATTTTTTGAAACCACATCTTACTACCAGTTTGGTTTAAAATTATATGAACAAATTTCTCAAATGTGTTAGGAATGAGGAAGGTTGAATTTAGAGTGAGTGTTTCTGCATTTTTGTAGAGGGGAGTGGGGGTGTTACAATCCAGGAAAAACACAACCTCAATACATCCAACTAGGATTCATACCCCGATCTTCTCGTCATCGGCAGTCTAGTCTATTGCGAGAGTGACATCTAGACCATTCGATTACCTAAACAGGTTTAGTTGAAGGAACTTACTGTTGATTTATTCAACGCGTGTAATGTCAAAAGAAAAGGTAAAACATATAATGTGTATTTGTACAAAACGATTTCATTTATTTATTTTTGTATTATATTCTAATTTTTTTTTATCGCATCCTATTGCCCATTTGGTTAGTATTCATTATTCAACATTTAACTACCCGCTTTGGTGGCCGCGTCATCTAACGCACTGACCTCGGGTTGGTTTTTACAAAATGGTTTTCCACTTGGCCTTCACGCAAACGCGGGTGCATTTCATCTCAATTAAACCTTCTTTGCCCCTAATTCATTAGTGCAATTAGTACATAAGCGTATAGCCTGAATAGGTATAGTATGATTTTAGTAGGAAGAACAGTAGAAGTTAGATACTAAAGTTACTAAAACAATGTTAATATATTAATACATAAAGTCATGTCATCTGCAAATTTTATTTTTGATAGATATTATCAATACCTATCAAATAACACAAATAATATAAGAAAATGTTATTATTGTTGGCCGCAAAGAAATATGTTTGATTGTCTTTACTGTTCCTCCAACCAAAATCAGGGTAGTAAGGCGCGGCGATAAAAAAAATTAATCAGCTAATTAATTTGGTTATTGTATGTGACAAAGTGGTACAATTTGGTTAAGTGTATGCTATTTCAAATGTCAAAAAATCCGTTTTATTGGCCGATTGGTCTATGCGTCACTCTCGTGTTAGTCTGGCTTACTGATGACGGGGAGATCGGGATTCGAAATCTGGTCAGGTCTACTTATAATAGGTTTTTTCTTAATTGTTTCCCAATTTCGTTCCATGCAAATGCGGGTAAACTACATCTAAAAGGCTTCATGACCATTCACTAGGCTATAATTTAAAGTGCAGTGTTTTTTGAAGTTTCTATAGCAAACATTACCCACCTCTGTGGCGTAATTGGCAAACGTGCTAGTTTCGAGTTAAGCCAGACTGCCGAGGACGGGGAGATCAAGGTTCGAATCTCGGTCGAGCGAACTGGGGTGGGCTTTCAAAAATGGTCTTCCACTCTCCCTCCACGTGAATGCGGGTTCACTTCCTCTAAATTCAACCTTCCCAATTCCTAATCCTTTGGCGTAATTAGTACTTAAGCGTATAACCCGAACGGGTAGTAGGCCGGGGTGCTAAAATAATAAATAAAAAAACTTTTTTTTGGCAAAATAAGTCAAATATTTCTTCAGTAGAAACTAAACTCAACAGTCCTTGAATAAATGTCTTGAGTAGGGCCTGGCTTTTGATGACTTAAAAATTGATCAAAAAATGATCTATCAAAATGAGCTAGAAATTTAAAAAAAAATTAAAATATTCAAAAAATGTCTAAAAATATGAAGAAATAGTCGTAATAGAGGCACATGATTAACTCAAACACGCAAGGTACAAAACTCAAGAATACATATGCACTGAAAAGCCTTTAAAAACTTAATTCTTGCAGTCAGCTAAATATAACATTGATTTATAAATATCTACTTTAGAAGTACCAAAGCAAGCTAAACAGATATAAAGCTAATCGACTATATTATCTTCTAATTCCGACAACTGTGCATTGAAAAAAAAATGCATTTATAAAAAATCGATGTTTGAATTATTATTCAACATGTACGTGTCTAAAAATGACTCTAAAAAGGATTCACACTAAGAAATGACTACATAAAATTCCAAAATGACAAAAAATGACAAATAAATTACTTATAAAATATAAATGTCTACAACCTGAGGATCATGAACAGAGTTAATGTACTATGAGCAATGAATGTAATGAACCAATAGAAATATGACACGTCATCAAAATCCGGGCCCTGGTCGTGAGCATATTAGCATTTGGCGATAAACTTTTTAAATGAAAATAGCTCATCAAATTCTAAGACAACCTTAAGATATTCAAGAACTGTTTGAATGTATATGTGAACTAAGCTTAACTCTCATGTTTCTACAAAAAAAATATTTTATTTATATTACCATAAAGACCTTGAAAAAATACTTCCCTTAGGTCGTAATCTCTACCATCTCACCTTAAGGCCTCCAAACAGAGCCGGTTGGTTCACCCAGGGTGAAAAAGGACACCCTCCTCTCCTTACATTTCTTATACCGGGCGCAGGAAAAAGGAACTACGCCACGTCGTAGCATCTTCAAAGATCACGCTTGAGAATAATTGGGGTCGTCTTTGTGCTACGAGATGAACAGGACACCGTTAATGATCGGAGCAGCTGAAAAGGCACTTGCGCCCTGGGCAGGAAGTTCCGCGACGTCAAGTACGGATATCAAAGAGTCTTATCGCCTACTTCAACTATATATTTCAGTACTGCGAATGTTACTGCTCTCTCAGGGACACACTCTGCTATTATTAATGGTATTGTCTTATTACTCTTTATTCGCGCTCTGAATCTCTCTACCCGGGCTATCTGCATAAACAAGGGCGTGGGGAAAGGACTAGTCCAGTCCCCTTGTGGGAGTCCAAATATACCTATCTTTTGTTGGTTAAAGGTTTAGTACAATTTTCTTGTGGATCCCCCATGCCCTTGCCAAGAACACATTACCAGGAGAGTGCATTTTAATTAAAACTAAACAAAGTGCATCTTGAGAAAGTTTCCAATACACGTGGTGTAGATTGAACACCGGGCTCCCTGGTCAGAATAAATAGCTCTACCCTGAACTTAGAGTTCAAATAAAATGGCAGGACTTGGAAAGCGATTGTCGCATATTATTCTGATATGCCATTTTCTATTCTCACACAAAGCGAGTATTGCCATGGTTGCTTGCTAATGTACCATCCTGTTCGAGTAGGTTACACAGCTAAGGTAGCCTAGACTCGAGTTCAAGCGAAAGATAGGCCTAATGCTGTTAGCCTACATTAAGGCTTCCTTTTTCTCATCGGATACATCAAGGCTT
Organism: Timema shepardi; assembly: GCA_902151425.1. NCBI lineage: Eukaryota > Metazoa > Arthropoda > Insecta > Phasmatodea > Timematidae > Timema > Timema shepardi. The sequence continues at coordinate 138,700 of CABFVX010000690.1, read as the reverse complement.
CATTTTCCTCATTGGCTGCAATAGAGTCTAGTGAAGCTAAGATGATCGTCAGTAAAAGTAACAGAAACGGTATACTTTAGGGATGTTTTAACATTAGAGGCATACTTTAGGAACAATGTAACATAAGTAGAATCCTAGAGGGAGAATGTAACAAACAATACGCTATAACCCGCCTTGGTGGCATAGTTAACTAACGCGATAGTCATGTTGAGCTAGACCACAGAGGACGGGGAGATCACGGTTCGAATCTCATTCGGGTGAACGGCGGGGAGGGGGGGAGGTGTTCCTAGATGGTTTTACAATCTCCCTCCACGCAAATGCGGGTTCACTTCCTCTAAATTTAACCCTCTCAATTCCTAACCTATTATCGTAAATAACACTTAAGCATATATCCCGAATGGATAGTAAGACGCGGTGCTAAAAAAACCCCACTGTAACACAAGTGTAACATAAGCGATGCACTGTAGGAATGGTGTAACATAAGCGTAAAATTGTAGGGGTGGTATTACATAAACGGCACATTGTAATAATGGTGTAATATGAAGCACATTGTAGAAACTATATAATATAAGTTCAACATTGTAGGATTTGTGTAACATAAGAGACACACTGTCGTAGTGGTATGACATAAGCCCGACACTGTAAGAACGGTGTAACATAAGCAGCACCCTATATGAATCATGTAACATAAGCGGAGCATTGTAAGAACAGTGTAACATAAAGCGGCACCCTACAAGAATAATGTAACATAAGTGGAGCATTGTAAGAACGGTGTAACATAAGCGGCACCCTACAAGAATCATGTAACATAAGTGGAGCATTGTAAGAACGGTGCAACATAAGTGGCACCCTACAAGAATCATGTAACATAAGTGGAGCATTGAAGAACGGTGTGACATAAGTGGCACCCTACAATAATCATGTAACATAAGTGGAGCATTGTAAGAACGGTGTAACATAAGTGGCACCCTACAAGAATCATGTAATATAAGCGGAGCATTGTAAGAACGGTGTAACATAAGTGGCACCTTACAAGAATCATGTAATATAAGTGGAGCATTGTAAGAACGGTGTAACATAAACGATACACTTCAAGGACGGAGTTAAATTAACGCCACACTCCGAGGGGTGCTACTAGCATTACATACTTTACGACCTAATTAATGGGAATATACCTATTTTTCGCAACTAAACTAATTACTCGCCGTTATCTTTAATATCACTCACATATCGCAACACTTTATAACAAATATCGCATTGCACTTTGTACAATTGGTTTTGCGAATACTTCATAGATAGTATAAAATATCAAATTGTTAATATAAATTTTCACATGAAATGAAAAAGAAAATTAAATGCAAATAGTGAAATTAGGCACATTATATTAGCATAGCCACCATCATTTGTCTGCAAGATGCATTATATATTTGACCTTGATAGCGCCATTGTTTTATGTATTCATACATGTCACGTAGTTAAAAGCATTTAAACAAGAAACGGATCTGTCAAGAACAACATGTTTTAATGGCTATAGTTGTCTTCAACTTGTAAAACTTTGTGAAACATCTCCCTATCGCCCTTATTTTTTATTTAAAGGACCAAAAAAAGCCTCTTTCGCGTCACGGGCTACAGGCCATTGATTTTCCTTCTCAAGATCTGCAGCGCCCACAAGACCGATGTTTACTGTCCTTCTTTACCAAGGTGGAAATTTTTGGGTGTGGGTTAAGTAGGTAGAGGTAATACCAAAGAAGGAGGGAAGTCAAAAATATTGATCACTAAGCCTTAAAATCACAAACAAAAAGTTGTAATTTAAAAAGTAACCTATTTATGTTTACAAACAAGGTCACCCGCTTCGGTGACCGTATTATCTAACGCGCTACTCTCGCAATATACTGGAGTGACGATGAAAGGGATTCCGGGATTTGAAACCCAGTGGGATGTACAGAGGGTGGTTTTCTCCCCTCAATTCAAGCAAATTCAACTACATTTACCCAAAATTCCACTTTCCTTATTCCTATTCCATTAGATTAATCAATACGTATGCGTACAACCCGAAAGGTTAGTGAGAATATGTGACAATTTTTGTTGTTTTAGATATACCCATCAGCATCGGGATTGAATCAAGGTCCCCTAGAATTGTGGATCTGTTACTTTAAATGTATATTCAAATAAATGAACACCAATTTAAAAATTACAGTATTTATAGAATTTTCCGAAACTGTGAATGCACGAATAAATAATAATTATTAATATCAAGTTTCTCTTGAAAGCTGTAGTTTATAAATCATTTAGACCTGATTTCCATAAATGTGTTCTTTATTATTTTGATTGTCTCAATGAGTGTACTTTACAAGCCCTCAAGGATTAAGAGGTATCATTAGCATCTGAAAATTCACTTAACCGTGAAATCATGGTGTGCTAATTTTTTAACTCCTCTTCTCGTTTTACTTCTAGTCTGGGATATTCTCATATTGACACTATGGAGGTAGGGAGGAATAAGTTAGGATTTAGATGAAGTGTACCTACGTTCACTTGGATGGAAATAGGGGGAAAAATTAAGGAAAAAAACAACATCAATACATTTATAAGGTTTTTTAGCACCGCGTCTAAGTCTACTACCCGTTCGGATTATACACCTGTGTAGTAATTAAGCTCATGCTTAAGGAACAATAAAAGTTGAATTTTAGAGAGATTTACTCGTATTTTCGTGGAAGTAGAGTGGAAAACCATTTAGGAAAACCCCCTCAGTACACTCGACCAGGATTCGAACCCCAATTTCCCTATCATCTGTGGTCTAGTCTACTGCAAGAGTGACGCCTCAGACCATGCAGCCATTGGAGCATGTTAGTCGGTATTTAAACTTCAATCCACCATTCACAAGTAGTTCAGTTTAGTTTGAGGATAAAGTCTTAAAACATGCAACCCTTAATGATGGTTTAAAATTTTCCTTTCAAAGCTTTGATGGTTAAAATGAATGTATTAAGATGATTTTTTAAGTCTATCAGATCAAATAGCTGCCCTATTCTTTCACTTATATTTGTAAGTTGACTATGTTCATTATAATTAGAGGATCGTTGCAGTAATGACTATAGATTATTGCACTAAAATGTATTATAAATCTTTTATTGGGAAAAATTCTATATAACAAGCCCTCACCCGACATTCTAGTTAAAAGTTTACTCGTCAAAGGCTATATATAAATTTTGCATAGATGTTTAGCTTTACGCATTTAATATGACCCCAATTGAACCCCTAACCTTTAAAATGAGAGTTAATTTGTAAATATCTATTAATACATTCCCTCGTAATTTCTATAACCATAAAGGGGATTATTAAATTATATATAATATGGTATATTACTTCAACACGCATCGGTGGTTGCGTGGTTTAAGGGGTCACACTCGTGGTATACTGGAATGCCAGTAACCAGGAGGTCCGGAATTGAATCTAGTCTGGTGACCCAGTGGTTGGTTTTGAACATGCGATGCGAGTTTAATACTACCTCTCCATGTTCATGCGGGTGCACTTTGTCAAACCTACCTTTCTCATCTCTAACCCCAAGATTATATGGTTAAATAAACCATTTATTAAATTATACAAACTAAAAGATATAAAACGCTCATCCGCAATGGTAGGCACGTGACTTCGAGGTGTCGAGAGAAAATAAACAAAAACACCTTTAATACCTGGAAATAAAGTTAAGTGAGACAATGAAACACAATCCCGGGGCTTTCCCGATCCGCACTTAACGCCTTACCGAGGATAACAAGGTAAAAGTTATATGCTGATGATCCACCTGACACCCACTCTGGTATTCCACTTCTCAAGTGTTTCTCACGCCCTGAGGGAGCTACACATATAAGGGGAAGAACAAGGTAATACTAAATCCTATTCCACAAACTATATACAGGAAAGCTTATCTGAGGAGCTACAGTCTTAATTTCATAAGAAGCGTTTTTTAGAGGACACAAACACATTATTTTGCTGACTGAATTGATAATATTTAACTCTCTTTCTTATCACCGCGTCTTACAACCTGTTCAGGTTATTATCATTTTTAGGAGTTCTGTCCTAAAACAGGTCCATTGCTTTTGTCAGTAAACTTAAGACTATTAACGCACCCTGTCATTTGCTTCCTCCTTCAGCTTCCAGAATTTTCTTGTTTCCTACAAGTCATCTAATATTTGAATCTTTCTTGTCTTCCTAAGCTCCTCTTTCCGTCAACCTTTCCTTCTATGACGTTGTGCTGAAGACAGTTTCTCCTAAGGAATTGTACAATCCAGGTTAATTTGCACCAAAGAATCACATCCAAAATTGTTGCCTTATCAACCACTCTTCTTAGGACTTCTTCATTTGTCACGCTGCCTATCAACCTAATCTTCTCGAGTTTTACTCCAGCACCACATTTAAAAACTTTCCAAGTATTTATTTTCCACCTTCCTGAGAGTAAAAGTTTTGTTCTATACAGAGCGAGTTTCCAAATGTAGCATTTCATCAACTTATACGCATATAATATGATGATTACTCTAATAGGGTAGGGATAAGGTGCAAATAAATTTATAAGTAATCTACCAGCATTTGGGTGCAAGGAGAATGGGAAACAATTTAGTAAAAAACCTTCAGTCACCACGAACTGGATTTGAACCCTGATCTACTCACCATCAGCAGGCCAGCCTAACAAGAGAGTAGCGCCTTAGACCATGCAGGCAATGAAGCAGGTTAGTGAGAGTTAATGAGATCCAAATAGTTTCATAATGACTGTTAACCAAGATTTTATTTAGACTGTAGGATTATAAATAAACTTTTGAATATAATACAAAAATAAATATTTTTTAAAGTGGAACTTTCTTTCAGTAAAATTGGTCAGACTCAATCAGATGAAAGTGACCCAGCGCAACGCTGACTGTGGTCGAAGATAGATGGACATATTAGACCAAGTTTTTGTCTCACCTTTGTCCAACTTTCCACTCCTTCCGACCCATTTTTCCGCCCCTTGTCCCCCTTATCACATCTATTCCCTTGACGCCACTGAAACCCAATACAACTTAAAGTGACTCCTACAAACTTCCTGTTTCTCACCCCCACCCCACAACCCCACGTCAAGTTTGTGACAATCCCTTTCACCACAGTACAACCCTTCCCTGAAAGCATCAATCATAAAAAAAAATAGGCTACCCTCGCCCTTTCGTTCAAAGAGGCCACAGCTCTATCATATCATCTACAACTACTTTTAACTTTGTCTGAAACAACTTTATTTACGGAGAAAAGTGGCTCAATTATTACTAGGTGACGTAAACAAAGTTAACGACGTTGCCTATTTGGAGATTTCGAAGCTATATTTCGAAGCGGGTTGCATATTAATTTGCCGCACCTGAGCAGTCTGACCCCTATTGCACTTAGGCTCGGTGCACACGGGAGGAATTTCGGTGGAAACTTCGCGGAGCGGAAGACGCGCGTTCTACGCAAATATTCCGCAAGTTCGAGTGGAATCTTCGCGGACATCCATCTGAGGACTCTCCCTTTTATACAGTCAGCATGGATCACACGGAATGTGTGGTATTTTCTAATTTCCTAATAAAATATATCAAAGAAAAGAAAAAATGTAAGAAGCATCGTAGATATTGGACTCATCCAATNCGTAGATATTGGACTCAATATTTCAATCCGTGCTGATTTTTTTAAAATTCCTATATTTGTACTCGTCCAGGGTTAGGTCCCACAAGCATGGCCTCTTCTCGATCTCTAGCAGGAAAACCTCCATATCAATTTTTTCTATGTCCATTTTGATGTCAAAAATTGTAATAAGCAAATATTTTTAGTTAAATTACTATGCAAAAATAAAAATATAAATGAGATGTTCAAGTAACAGTAACACCGTCTCCGCCGATATTCCGCGCCGAACTGTCCGCCCGTGAGTACCGGCCCATAGAATTAACATGAGATTGGGCGCCCCAAGCGGAATTCCTGCGGAACATTTTCCTACGGGGAGCAGCGGAAGACTAGAGGAGAGATTTCCGCGGCGAAAATTTTCCTCCCGTGTGCACCGAACTATTGGACCCTAGGTATTTTGCCTGGCCATGCGGAGGTAGCGGTGATTCCGCAGGACTTCCTCTCCGCGAAAATTCCTCCCGTGTGCACCGAGCCTTAGACGCTAATATACAACATAGAAAGAGAGGTAAGAAAATGATAAGTTCGCCATGAGAGGGCGCTTGTCTATGTGCTGATAACCCTTCCCTTCTTCCTTCTGACGAGTTTACACAGTCACTTTAATATTTGCGCTTTGAAAACATGGACTTGTTTTTTAATATTACCTTTTACTTGTTTCCTATTCTAGATAGATATATGCTACCAAGGACTTTTTTAATCCACATCCTGGCAGGAAGATTCTTACAGGATATTTCAGTGACCAAGACAAATATCCTAAGTGGTAGAGGATTTATAACAAAAAATACGTCTATAAAGAACTACTTAAAGATAAAAACAATGATTTTGTGACATTGTAGGACTATTTTTAGAATTATTTAATAATTTTTTTTCAACGTTATATCTTTAAAACTCGCTGAGTAAAACATACATTCATTAATACGTGAAATCCTATAATGACCAGTCGTGACGTCACAGGTAGGAAACGTCCTTAAGGCCATGAATAACCCATGGATGTGTTACATCACCCATCCAAAAAATTGTGTGACTTGTGTCACTAATTGTAGAATTAAAGTGCCCTCTGTCACAGTAGTCACAGGTATGAATTAACGTTCGGGGGAATGGGTGGTGTGTATAATATAGAATTAGCTTTTTTTTTGTAAATTGTATTCTGAAAATTGAAAAATGACACCTGGACACGGGAGTCGAAACCGGTACCTTTGGCTTAGTAGGCCAATGCTCTTACCACTTCACTATCCAGGATTCATCCCATGACCATGGGCACGGGATGAATCCTGGATAGCTAGTTGGAAAGAGTATTGGCGTGCTAAGACAAAGGCCCCGGGTTCGATTCCCGTGTCCAGGTGTCATTTTTAAATTTTAAGAATATGATGTCTAGATGGAGTAATCCTTACTAAAAAAAAGCATAAATAATAGCTTTGTCTATTTGATTCATTCGTAAATTGTGTTTTGATATTACTTCCCCACCTCCCCCTTCCACGTATTAGTACCGGTTTGGGCTATAAGCGTACATTAATTACTATAATCGAATAGGGTTTACGAAGGAATAATTAGAAGGAATTGTACCTGCTTTTGAGTGAATATGGAGGAGGAAAATCATTTAGGTAAATTTTAGTCAAACCCGTAATGTTAAACAAATGCTCAACATTAAAAAAAACCGTTTTCAGTAAACCATCTACCCTTAAATAACTTTTTATTATAATCTTATGAAACACTCTTCTAACATAAATTTTTAAGCCAACTGTTAAAGCTATTGTTTTAAAATATTTAAACCTTCCTTTGTAGCCACATGATCTAAAGTGTCAGTTTCGCAATATACTGGACTGCCGATGACGGAGAAATTGGGGTTAGAATCTCAGTCAGTGGTACTGAGGATTTCCATCCCCCCTCTCACCCCAATGCGTTTACACTATATCTCAACGCAAATTAGGGTACACTTCCTCTAAATTAAATCTCTCTTATTATATCAGCTTAATTAATATACGAGTATAACCAGAAGAGTAGTTAGTGATACCGTGTGACAAAAAATCGACCACTTACAATGTGCGCGGGTATTTAAATACATTCCAAATGTTTTTTTCACCCCACCCCCCCTCGCTCTTGAGAAATAAGACTTCATTCAATGAAGTAATATAACGGGGGTCGCTAAACTTATCAAGGCGGAGCAATCCCTGACGGATGTAGACCTTCAAGATCGTTAAAAGGAGTCCCGCACATCAAAGGCAATCAGTCGTCGGAAGATCCAATTTGGCTCAGGTCAACCCCTTTCAGCGAATGGCGTAGGAAGGTGATCTTGAGGCAAATAGGATTCATCAAAGCCTCCCCACCCATCCCTTACTCTAACTCCTCACCCCCTTTTCGAACATTATACGGGAAATTAAGGGCTTAAGGAAGGTTTTGTACGTACAGAGAGAGAGAGAGAGAGTATCGTAAAGAAGAGGGGGTAAAGGAGGATTGAGTTTGATTTAATTCGTACTGCAGATTCATGAGACTATAATCTTCACGGAGAACTTCTTTCTGGATTGGATTTAAAAGTAGGTATAATTTTTTCTCGATGTATTTCTTTCTCGCTGTGAATGTCATATAAATTCTGTGTGGAAAATTTAGAAAAAAAAGAGGACGTAAGATTTTTTTACATAGGTTAAGTAAAATTAAATAAATGGCATGACGTAACTTTTTCATATCGTCTATTGGGATTGGTAACAAAAATTATAAAAATCGGCCTCGAGTAAATTATCCCTTGATAATTTTTTTTTTCATAAAAAATATTATTGGTGGTAGTCGTATAAAACAATCTTTAGATATATTAGATAAATATTTTGAACAAAATTATTAAATCCGTAAATATATATATATATACTTGATAGATGACAATGTAGGCCTATTTTAGTTTTTTAAGTTTTTCCAGAAATAAATTTATGCGATGCTAATTTACTGATGACCTTTTTTCATTTGATTCATATAGATATATAGATATATATGAATCAACTAATAAAGAAGTAATCAGTAAATTAGAATCGAATAAATTTATTTCTGGAAAAACTGAAAAAACTAAAATAGGCCTACATTGTTATCTATCAAGTATAACAATGGCGATGTATCTATTTTGAACAAAATCATTTTAGCCAGAGAGCTACCTACCATTAAATCAATTTTTCTCTGACTTAATAGAATGCAGCGTTACTTACCACTTCCAAGACTTTAATTTTAAACAAATTATGTAGTGCCATTTTTGAAAAATTTTGATTTTTCAAATATCAGACAATTGAAAATTTCCCTGAATTTTAGGGTTAGAATCAATATCACAATTCACCTTCAAAGTATGACCATATAACACATATGCATCAATTTTGAGTGAAATACACCAAACTACATATGTCTATTGCTTCCGAGGCTTCATAGTCTGAATCTCGAAAATGTTCACGATCACAATACTTTATGTACATGAGAATTAATAGGTTTTTAAATTATAATTGCGTTGATAGGCACAATTAATGTAAATCAAACACATTGAATTTACTCCTAACTAATTTCTTAAATGAATAATATTATGCATTTTAAGTAAAGCTAAAATTTAAAATGAAAGCATATAAAATTAAACAAAAAAAAGTCAGTAAATACAGTTGTTGCTTGTATAGAAATAAACAAAAAGTTTTAATTCTAGAACTGAGGGGAGGTTTGTTTCCCAATAACGTTTCAAAGTGTGGTGAATATAATTTCCAATGCCATGTCGCGCATCATTTAGCACTGAAAGAATTGATTTTGTTTTGTTGGGGCAATAATGTTTTAAGATCTACTTGAATTTTCAATTCAAAGCATTTGGCTTTTGTTGACTACAGCTTTACAGATAACTTCATAAATATATATTTGACCTCTCTATTCTATGGTCACGACTGTAATATACCTCTCTTCTATAATCACGATTGCCATATACCTCTCTTCTATAGTCACGGCTGTAATATACCTCTTATATAGTCACGGCAGCCATATACCTCCATCCTATAGTCACAACTGTCATATATCTTTCTTATATAGTCACAGCTGTAATATACCTCTATCCTATAGTCACGGCTGGCATATACCTCTATCCTATAGTCACGACTGTCATATACCTCTCTTCTATAATCACGATTGCCATATACCTCTCTTCTATAGTCACAGCTGTAATATACCTCTATCCTATAGTCACGGCTGGCATATACCTCTATTCTATAGTCACGGCTGTCATATACCTCTCCTATAGTCACGACTGTCATATACCTCTATCCTATAGTCACGGCTGTCATATACCTCTCCTATAGTCACGACTGTCATATACCTCTATCCTATAGTTACGGCTGGCATATACCTCTATTCTATAGTCACGGCCGCCATATACCTCTCCTATAGTCACGGCTGTCATATACCTCTATCCTATAGTCACGGCTGTCATATACCTCTATCCTATAGTTACAGCTGCAGTCAATATGCCTCCCCTATAATCACGACTGTCATATACCTCTATCCTATAGTCATGGCTGTCATATACCTCTATCCTATAGTCACGACTGTCATATACCTCTCCTATAGTTACAGCTGCAGTCAATATGCCTCCCCTATAATCACGACTGTCATATACCTCTATCCTATAGTCACGGCTGTCATATACCTCTCCTATAGTTACAGCTGCAGTCAATATGCCTCCCCTATAATCACGACTGTCATATACCTCAATCCTATAGTCACGACTGTCATATACCTCAATCCTATAGTCACGACTGTCATATACCTCTCCTATAGTCACAGCTGCAGTCAATATGTCTCCCCTATAATCACGGCTGCGATCAATATACCTCGCCTTTAGTCCTGATCGTCTTGAAGCACTTGGCTGCTCAACTGGGTCATAAGTTAGCTGAGCCTACCAGAAGCTACCGTGTTAAAGGGGTCTTAAACTTATTACTTAAATGATTTATTAAAAATGAAAATTTAAAAATAAATAAAAATAAGATTGTGTAAACATACAAGTTTAAAGTGAAAGTGCCTAGATACTGACGGCTAACAAAACAAGATTGTTTAACAAACAAGCATAATTTAATATTTTAAAACATTATCTTATCCCCTGAAGCCAATTACAAATCACTGTAATCCATTTTTTTCCCCACCACCACACGAAGTGAAATTAAAAAGCCACGCACACATTTTTAATACTCTACATAATCAATTTAATATAAACAAACGAAATAACAGTTAGCTCTTGTATAGTAATTAAATCAAGAATATTATAAGGAGTCTGTATGGTGACATTTAACAAGACTTCACCTAATGCGATGTGTGGTGATATTTTTTCAGCCGTAAACATTCAAATCAACGGAGGATATTTTTCAACCCACCTCGGTGGTGTAGTTGGCTAACGCGCTAGTCGTGTTAAGCTCGACTGCTGAGGACGGGGAGATTGAGGTTCGAATCTCGGTCGGGTGAACTGGGGTGGGTTTTCCTAAATGGTTTTCCACTTTCCCTCCACTCGAATGTGGGTTCACTTCCTCTAATTCAACCTTCCTAATTCCTAATCCATTAGAGTAATTAGTACTTAAAGCGTATAACCCACGTATGACGTGGTGCTAAATAATAAATTGAATGAAATATATTTTCCACATATTTTTTATATTTGTTTTACTATTCACAATAGTTTAGAACGTCGTCTCACATAGAAAAGTTGTGTCAAATGGTATCAAAAATATTTTATTGCTCTTTTAGAAAGATCATGGTACACTAAGGGACCATTAAACCAAAAGTACCAAAAAAAGGGGGTATTGAAAGATATAAAAATTTATATTTCGAACTACAAAGAAATTCATAGTTGGTCTTCCTCAATAGTTGTTCGTGGACCTCCATAAGACTATACAACCTATTCCATATAACGCTTTAACACCACCGCAAGTAGGTGCAGAAACCTACCCATAGCTCCAATTTGGCGAGTAAACGTCACTAATCAACCCATTCTGTCCTTGGGGAGTGAATCAAACCCTTTACGCAATAAATCCACGACAAATGCGTCGTCTTCTGTGTTTGTCATTTAACGAACGTGAGTCTCCCTTCTCTCGTCTCGAACAGGGGCTGTTCCCGGGAGCTGTGACCACCGAGGCGCCGTCACACGTCTCAACAGACGAGCGTGGAATTCGGAATAAGGTCAACTGAGGACTGATATACTCCAGAGTGTATCGGACATTTAGGACTCGGCGAGGGAAAAAAATAAATTATTTAAGGTGGAATGGGAGAGAATGAGAGCTTAGGTAAATTTTTTTTTCAGTTTTAATGTCCGAAAATGTAGTTGGCTAACGCGCTAGTCGTGTTAAGCTCGACTGCTGAGGACGGGGAGATTGAGGTTCGAATCTCGGTCGGGTGAACTGGGGTGGGTTTTCCTAAATGGTTTTCCACTTTCCCTCCACTCGAATGTGGGTTCACTTCCTCTAATTCAACCTTCCTAATTCCTAATCCATTAGAGTAATTAGTACTTAAAGCGTATAACCCACGTATGACGTGGTGCTAAATAATAAATTGAATGAAATATATTTTCCACATATTTTTTATATTTGTTTTACTATTCACAATAGTTTAGAACGTCGTCTCACATAGAAAAGTTGTGTCAAATGGTATCAAAAATATTTTATTGCTCTTTTAGAAAGATCATGGTACACTAAGGGACCATTAAACCAAAAGTACCAAAAAAAGGGGGTATTGAAAGATATAAAAATTTATATTTCGAACTACAAAGAAATTCATAGTTGGTCTTCCTCAATAGTTGTTCGTGGACCTCCATAAGACTATACAACCTATTCCATATAACGCTTTAACACCACCGCAAGTAGGTGCAGAAACCTACCCATAGCTCCAATTTGGCGAGTAAACGTCACTAATCAACCCATTCTGTCCTTGGGGAGTGAATCAAACCCTTTACGCAATAAATCCACGACAAATGCGTCGTCTTCTGTGTTTGTCATTTAACGAACGTGAGTCTCCCTTCTCTCGTCTCGAACAGGGGCTGTTCCCGGGAGCTGTGACCACCGAGGCGCCGTCACACGTCTCAACAGACGAGCGTGGAATTCGGAATAAGGTCAACTGAGGACTGATATACTCCAGAGTGTATCGGACATTTAGGACTCGGCGAGGGAAAAAAATAAATTATTTAAGGTGGAATGGGAGAGAATGAGAGCTTAGGTAAATTTTTTTTTCAGTTTTAATGTCCGAAAATTTTTTGAACAATCTAAATAAATTATTGCTCCAGAAGATATATTTAGTTTTATTTTCCAAATATAAAATCCATTTTTCATCGGAATAACATTCCAACTATCTAACATCTAGAAAAGCTATTAAATATAATTTAATGTGTTGATACGTAGAATTATATGATCTGCATCTGTAATTCTTGAAAGATATTATTAATACCTATAAAATCACACAAATAAATGAAATTTTATCAATTACGGCCGAAAAAACTTATATTTTATATATTTTAAGAGGCTATTCTTATGAAATTTTGACTATAGTAATAGCAATAGTTCTCGGCTTATGGTCTCGGGCATTTGATGAGAAACTTGATTAAATAAAAATAGTTCCAGTCGAATTTCACGATGATCATTTACAAATATTCAACCACTGCTGATATTACTATAAGAAGAAAACTGAGATTAACAGCCGGAGGTTTTTTGTGCTGACCAAATGACACCCTCTGTCAACAAATTTTGGCACTATCATCACTAACGCTGGCGGCCGCTCGGTCGGTATAACTACCTTGTGGACTCACTCCATGGAGTAGAAATAATTCAACTAAACGTATCCACTGAATTTATTTATTTGAGGTATTTAACGTGCACTTTCTGAACTGACTGATTATATCAGAACACGATAATTCCTATGAGCGAGAGCAAAAGGGCCTACCAATTTTGCCAGGAAAGGTATTTTCAAATACTTTCAAGGGTTATTTTAAAAGCCACAATCGACATGGGATCGACGGCTTTACTTTCCCTCAGAAGGAAGTTGTGCTACGGATTTTTTTTTATCGCTCAAGAAAAATCTGTCAAATTTTTATGAATCTAAACCCATGAACATCGGGTTCTGGGTCGACCATTTTACCACAAGACCATCTAGGTCGACGCATCCACTGAAGATACATTGTATTTAGTTTGGTCCAAAACGTTTTTCGGTTATAAAAACTACAACAATAATTAGCATCAATGGCTCTCCCTCCAATACCAACTTAAGAGTGTACAGTACGGTTTTGAAATAATTTTGTAACATTTTTATTTAGAAATCATTTGTTCTCATTTGATTAACCAACTTTTGTTGTAAGATAGATATTGTTGGGGACCCTACATTGATATAAAAACAAATTAATGTATTTATTGAGAATGTATCTTTAAAACATTTACAATTGATCTAATGTGTTAATTTGTCCTAAAATTTATTCCCAATTGTGCCTCAAGTTGGGGTTTATAAATTAACTTCATCATTCTACTTTATGCTTTCATAAATTATTTATGTTTCTTCGCCCCGGAGACGTATACACTGGTTATTTTTTAAATGAGTTTTTAGAAATAACTGTTTTTCTTTTGCTACACATGTGAGAATGTATCTTTTTTAAATTATTCTCAACACATATCTTGAACTTTAGAGGTAGTAAATCTCCATCTAAACAATTTTCTGTGAAATTTAACAATATCAACCAACAGGTTTTTTTTAGCGATTGTATTGCTATTCTAACATTTTGATACGAGTGAATATACGTATGTACATTATATTAATTTCCACTCACCTGTGTTTAATTACATCTTACTTATTTAAGATTTCCTATCAAAGAATACGCACATCCGTCTACTCTTACACTCTCGGAGCAACAGACAAAAAGCACTTGTTTATGTTTCATGATTCTTTTTTGTAGACCCTGTTTTCAGAAGTGTCGACCTAAAGAACCGTTTCTTTTCATCCACCAATCAAGAACGCACAGAAGGCGTCAGAAACAGAAGTGAGAGTTCTTTTGTGTCTCTCTCTCTCTCTCTCTCTCTTTTTATTTAAAAATAGAAAAATTTACTGAAAGCTTGTGAGATTTGATAGACTAAATAATATACATTTTCGCAAAAATTAATACACCCGAGNNTTTTTTTTTTTTTTACCGAGGAGGAGGTTTTCGGAAATCTGAGTCATATGTGGAAGTGAACAAATTTAAATATGAAATAAGTACAAATGCAAAATATGAACTATACTTAAAGGATAAAATAAAATATTGAAATAAATTAAAATACCATATGTTAAAGAGTTAATTTTATATATAAAAGGGATGAAAAAACTACATTTCAATGGTAGTATTTTTTAAATAAGAATGAAAATACCTAAAAAAATCTCCCACACAGTATTTATTTTAGAACAACAATTTGTTAATTTAGAGAGTAGTTTACTTAATGGTTTTACAATAAATAAATACAACGTTAAAAATTAATTTAAAGTCCCCTTGTACGCCTTTAATGTGTAATATCGATTTGAATATTAAGGTCTTATCTGACAATAAGAAAATTTACTAGATAATTATACCTGAACGTGTTCATACGTCAAGTCATTTGAACTGCAGCAGTCACTTTTGATATATATTATCAATACCAATAAATAACACTGATACAATTTGTATACTAAGAAAAGTGTATTTTCTAAACAGAATTTCGCATGAATATTGGAATATAATAGAACAACATTTTTATAATGATAAGTTTATCACCCACCGATTATAAATATGATAATAGAAAATAAATTCAATTCAATTATCCTAAGTAGTAAACACGTCTTGTTATCTGAATAGATACAATCCTAACCCTGAGTAAATACTTATATCTGCATATAAATTGCAGTTTAATCGTTGAGGGAAGACGTGTTAACTACAGCTAGTTTATATTTTTAAATAAAAAATATTCAAACTCAATGCTTTCTTGATTGTTATTATATCAAGGTATATTATAAATAAATAATAACTAATAAATAGGATTAAGTTCTTCCAAGCTACAATTGAACAATAAAAACAACTTTTGCCACAGATAATAGAAAAAAAGTTCCTAGTCAAAATACTTTATCTTTAAAACTATATTAAAGTAAAATTGGGAGCCTAATTTTAACATGAAATAGAGCAATTATTCAAACATAAAAATTTCAACAGGTGTATTTAACTTTTAATTGAAATGGGTAATTCAAAATGACCAAAAAGGAAAATTACGATATGTTAAGGGTGAAGGACAACTATACCCTGATTTTGGTTGGAAGAACAGTAGAGAAAATTCAAAAATATTTATTTGAAGACAACATTGATAACATTTTACTATATTATCTATATTATATAGGTGTTGATAATATCTGTCAAAAGTGACAGCTGCAGATAACATGACTTGACGTATAAATATATCAAAATTATTTTAGTAACTTTAGTAACTAACTTCTACTGTTATTCCTACCAAAATCATATTCTATACGTGTGTGTATGTGTGAGTACTCAACAAGTGGCTAATGCGAGTCTGAACTTAAACGCACATTTAATTTATTATTCAATTGGGTGTTACAAATCTAATTTTAAGTAATTATTTTAATTAGTCTGTTAATCAGAATAGAAAAGATAATTCTGCATTCCTTCTTACTAACAATGCGAACGCTGAAGCATATGAAATTACATTTTCGTAACATAATGCAGTTTTTAATGCGAATGAATCGACAGTAACTCGGGAGGGTAGTGTACGGAACAGTTATTAATTAACAACAGTACGACGAACTGGTTTTGTAGATGTTTTGAATGAGTTCAAAGAGAATGAGAGAGAACGTAAGAGAAAGAGAGACTTGATGATACATGGAATGGTAAGAGAGTTGGTAATACCATTTCCACACTTCTAACAAAACACTTCAAATCATCAGAGCCGTTTACACTTTATGGCTAATTCCTTTGATTCGACTAATTTATAGGTACCTTAATGACATCAGACCTTTCAGGGTAAATTGACTAAGTATAGTCTTGACTTACGCCAAATTACACTACGAAATTAGTTTGTAGTTTAATTTTATTGTATTTTAATTATCAACTATTAACGTACACACCCGTGGAACCAGCATAGCATCCCAAAGAGTGGTTGCCGTTAATTAAATAAAAAATATTGATCCAAAATCAATTTAAATTGGATTTATTTTATATTTTAATCTTTTCACATTTATTATTTACTAGAATTGTTTGTTTAAAATATATTAAACTATCTTCACGTAACAATAAGTACTATTTAAAAATAACAATTCTCACATAAGCCTCAAGTGATCTCATCGGACAACTTTCACTGACGACCTTAAAAATTAAGCAGCCTTCACCAGGCATTGGTATTGTGAGGATAGCGATTAAAAAAAAATCATAGTTTATAAGAGAGCTGGGATATTATTTTTAAGGTTTACATTTTTGTTAGTATGAATAACCTTAAAATATTTTGCTGCCACTTTTTTGACGTGTTGAATATTTATATGCGTTCACTATTTTATTAATTTTTTTAGCACAGCGTTTTATCGTCCATCCTGGATATCCGTATTTATTACAGAAAAATCTAATTCAGTTATAATTAGTTATTATTAGCTTTCTAAAAAAATGTTTCAAGCTTGTGTTGACAAATTGTGTTAGAAAAAACAAGATAATATGGAACGTGGAACCAAGAAACACGATATAAAACGACTGAATGTTAATTTAGTATTAATTTTGTATTTATTTAAAATATGATTTGTTATTTTAACACAATTATTGTGCTGAGAATAAGTTTTAATGCCAAAATGTAAGCTTAAACGAATTAAAAGTCACCGATGATGGTTGTGGTTCGAATCAGGGCAAAATGTACTTACAATTTTATTTTTCATAAATTTTTTTTAACTCTCTTTACACAAATTCGAGTAAATTTCATTCAAATTTCATGTTCCTTCTTCCTTTTGTATGATTAAATTCAGATAGCCTAGACTGCTAGTAAGATGCGGTGATAAAATAGAATTGCCACTATAGCCTCAAATTTTAAATAAATCTGAGTAAATTCCTTGAAATTAAAATAACACACGTCTCTTGAACTAAACAAAATGCTCTCTAAAACGATCAAATGTGCTGTCGATTAAAATGAAATAAGTAAACTATCAATAAATCCCCATTTATATGCCTCGATAAATCAGGTTTGGGGACAGCTCTAAATTATTTACGCAGTTTTATTAGAAGAGGATATTATATTATTATTAGAATTTTTAAAACATCCCCATTCAAACAGCATTTCATTATTTGAGCAACATCGTATTACTACCCATTCGGGCTGTATGCATATGTATTAATTACGTTAATGTATTAGGTATGAGGAATTGTTGAATTTAGAGGAAGCGTACCTCCATTTACGTGGTTGGAGAATGGAAAAACTCTTAGGAAATACCACCTTCATTATTCCCAACCGGGATTCAACCTAGGTCTCGGTATTTCAGTCAATTTAGAGTGTGACGCCTTAGACCATTCGACCAATGATGTGTACACACTTAATCACTATTTTTCATAGGAAGGTTCTTCTGATAGTTTTATATATTCATACGTCAACTAGTTTGATCTCAAGCTTTCACCTTTGATAAATATTATCAATACCTATAAAATAACACTAATATAGTATTTAAACATGATTAAGGTTGACCGCAAAGAAATGTTTGTCTATTATAAAATAAATTCCTTTGAAATTTGGACTAGACGAGAAAACGTAATCTGTCGTTTCTGTTGGTTTCATTAATCATTTTACGGCACTACCCTTTCCCTCGTTTTATTTTCTCAGGGACAAAGGAAGGGGCATCGTAAGTAATTTATGTACCTTGTGTTCCGAGCTGCGTATCCTAATAAAAGAGTGGATGTAAGGTGGCTAAGAGGCGTTGTTTCTCAGCTAAGCTAGGAGGGGTTACGTGAGGTGAAAGGCTGAGAGTGCAAAGCAGGAGTCTGGATGACAGCCAAAACAGTTTTGTACCCCCCCCCCCC
>CABFVX010000690.1:109563-120011 GCA_902151425.1 Timema shepardi | reverse complement strand
CCCCCCCCCCCCCAGTCAACCTCCATTTTTCCTTCATCAACCCCTAAATCCATTTTATTTAAACACTCTTTCACAAGCTCATTTCAACCTTAAAATCTCTCTCGCAGCTTACATCTTTACAACCCGTATTTTTTTGCACCTATTACAAAGTCTGGGAACACACTGATGTTTAGTTTTTAGGTTGAAATGTGTTGCAAAGAGCTAACACAAAGGGAATTGTGGAAGGAATATTTAAATAAATAATGATCGCTAGCATATAACCTATTCCATCCATTTTTTTGAGGAGAGTTGGATGAAAAAAAATCATTGCTTAGATTATACACTTAGCTTGTGACAGTATGTTACTATACAAACTTGTCTTCTCACATTTATATAATATATAGTTCTTGTTAATAATAAAACAATTGATAAAATAAATTATAAAATAACAAATAAACATGTGTGTGTATAATTTATTTTGTTACTAGTACTTCGATATGGATTTTGACGTTCAATTTTTAGAACCAAAGCTATATTATTTCACGACTTACAAACTGGCTCAATCTGTCTTTATCATGATTACATCCACAAACCCTAATCCTAACATTATCCTCCCTCTTTAGATCAGTTAGTGTTTTGGCAACGATATCAGGGTTCGAATCTCGGTCTGGTTTACTAAGTTTTTCCCCTAAATGGCTTCCCCCTCTCCATCCACGGAAATGCGGGTAAATTGCCTCTAAAATGATTCATTCCTCCTTCATACCCCATTAGAGTAATAATGATCTTTTAATTATGCGTATAATCTGAACAAGAGGTAAGACGTGATGATAAAAAATAAGTTTACAATAATATTTATATATTTTTTAGTGTGTTCATACCATTAAATTTTATCAAGCATGGAATATAAGAATATACTAGGTTTCGTTAAAGAGCCCGTCTTGGTTGAAAATCATTATTTTGTTTTTTGTATTCCTGTCTGGCTGCCTTCCAGTCGCCCCCATGGGGTTTATATATCTCTCTCCACCAGCAAGTATGTGATATACCGTAGCGCCGGTTTGTAGGGGAGGGGATGCCACAAAAGAGAGGGGCGGGGAAAGTAGAGGTAAATATGAGGGGGTGGGGGGGTTCAGCCGTTTGTCAAACCTTACACCACGACTATCTGCCTAACTAAACCTTTATCTGCGCTTTTTCGAAGATTTATTCGACAAATACTCGGTAAACAAATAGAAAAAAACCACACTCTTACCTAATACTTTGACAAATGGCAAACTAAACCATAAACATGTTTATTTATTACCGACACATATGTGTGGGAGGAAAAAATTAATGAATATATATAATAAGATTGAATCAAACTAATATTTGTTTTGGTTATTAATGTTGTTTATTCCTCATTTGCAGTTACTTCTAGTTAAAAATAACACTACAGTATATTTAAGTCTTACCTAACATGACGAAAAAAAAAAATTTACGGTTCTCGAAAACAAGGTCATTAGGAAGATATTTGTTCCAAAAAGAGATGAGGCTACTGGGGAGCAGAGGAGGTTACATAATGATGAGTTACATACTCTGTATTCATCGCAAAACATTGTTAGGAATAATCAAATCTTGTAGATTACGGTGGGCAGGACATGCATCGTAAATGGGAGAATCTAAAATCATGTTCAGGGTACTGACCGGTAAACTCAATGAGAAGACCTAGACGTGGATTGGAGGATAAAATTAGAATGGACCTGATAGAGATAGGGCGTAATGAGATGAAGTGGATAGAACTAGTTAGATCTTAGGGACAGAAAACAATAAGGTGGACTGGGTAGAACTAGTGCAAGATAGAGATATCGTGTAATGAGGTGGACTGGATAGAACTAGCGCGAGATGGGGATATGATGTAATTAAGTGGACTGCATAGATTTAGCTAAATATAGGGATAGGGTGTGTTGAGGTTGACTGGATAGTATTAGCTAAAGATAAGGATATGATGTAATGAAGTGGACTAAATAGATTTAGCTCAAGATAGGGATAGGGTGTAATGAAGTGGATTGGATAGAACTAGCTAGATCTAGGGACAGAAAACAATAAGGTGGACTGGGTAGAACTAGCGCAGGATAGAGATATCGTGTAATGAGGTGGACTGGATAGAGCTAGCTCAAAACAGGGATCGATGGCATTCTTTTATAATATGCGGCAATCAACCTTAGAGTTCCAATCATAGGGTTAGTAAGTAATATATGGGGCTGGTTTGGGACAAAATCCATAATATAAGAAATTCTGGTTCAGGACGTTACCTACCTAAGACGGGAAGTCCCGATAGGATTACTCATGTTAATGTATTTACCTTCTATTCGGAGAGATTTATGGATATAACATAGGAACAAAAACCATTAAAACTTAAATAGTTCTAAAAATAGTTTTATATTGCTCTAAACATTTGTTTTAAATATTTTTCCAAGCCTACTTAAAAAAAAGGTTTACAATTTAGTCTACCGTATTTGGTTTATTAAAAAAATTAATGGGATGTGGAAATAATAGATTAGATTAAAAGAAGTCCGTGGCATCATATGTGTATCTAAATTAGGATACAAGAAAAGGCTAACTTTTTAATTAAAGTCAATTTTTTCCATGCGCAAGTAGCAGAGTGAGTGTGCATAGTCAATAATGGAAGAGGGGGAGTGTTATATATACTAATATTATAAAGAGGAAAGTTTTGTTTTTTTGTTTGTAATGGATAAACTCAAAATCTACTAGACCGATTTTAAAAATTCTTTCACCATTATAAAGCTACATTATCAGCGAGTAACATAGGCTATATTTTATTTTGAAAATTTAATTTATTCCTCATAAAAATGCCGATAGTCACTCATATTTTATGGTAGAGTCTATGATGATTCTTCAATATGTGTGTTAAAAATAATAATGAGGGGGGGAGGGGATGGGTAAGGGGTAAGGGTCTTGTCATTAGATAAACCTGAAACCTCACAGGATCTAGTTCTCAGTTTCTCACCATCCTCTCCATCTCTTATAATGGCGTACGAGATTGACAGTGTCTAGCGTGACAGTGCTTAGGGTGTCATGTTAAGGTGGAAGTGCAGGGAACGTAAATAATGGTAAGTGGTTTCCCAGTTTTGTTTTTGCAAAAAAAAAAAAAGAGCAAACTAATTAAATTTTGCTTAGTATGAACATAAAGTTTAATTTTCTTCATATGGTGATATCAACAGTTGTTGAATATCATTCTGTCATGAACATAGATAAACTTTTTAAATGACGAAAAAAAGTCTTCGTAACATTTCAAAACGCCCTTGAGAGTTATTAAAAAAAAATTTGATGTCATTATGTGTAGAAAATCAGACTTGATGTTTGTACTGAAGAAATATTTTACTTATTTCGGGCAAAAAATGTTTTACTATAATAACTGCATAAAACCTCACTTTGTCTTGGGTCCCCTACAATCCTACCTTAAGATGCAGCCCGCTTTGAAGATGACCTTCAAATGTATCAACTGGTTAACGTCGTAAAGATGTAATCCATAAAAAACGTAACACTGTTTTACAAAAATCAGTAATCAGTTAACTACTATAAAACAATTTTCACAAATAAATATGTATTTATAATTATGTAAGATGTAATAAACTTAACAGATACTCATTTTAAACTAAATTGTTGACACAATTCTTTTAAATATTCACATTAAAAAAAACCGTCATCCGTAATCTATCCGTAGACTAATTTCACCCCAAAACACAAGTAGGCCTATACAGTTTTATTTGTAATGTCAAAAACACCATAGATATTCATTTTAAACAAAATCGTTCGAGCTATTTTCTAAATATTTCAAACTTTTGAAAAGCACTTAATCTAGGGGCTAGGGTCAAAATAAAATAAACTTTCTGAGGAATTGCTCTATAAAATCTTTACATAAACTTTGAATATGATCCAGTAAACCGTTTTAAATCTGTGGCAGACATTCATGGGGACATACAAAATTGTAAAAATTCTTTTTTTTTAGGGTTCAGAGACACATAAAACGTAAAGATTCATCAGAATATCAAGGTCAAAAATGGTCAAAATTAATATACTTTCTCATGATATATGAGAAGAAAAAAAAGTAAATTTATAGTGCTGCACTATGTACTAGTTATAATAATTTATTCATAGTACAGTAGAGCACCTTCAGACATAGCAGGGCCACTTTTCTGTGGCTGTTTGTGAAACTCCTAATTTAGCTCTAGTATTTGCAGAAGAAATCGCTTATAAATGGCTCCGTTTGAAGGTGCCCCCAATTGTCAACAAAATTAATGTTATTATTGAAGGCCAGTAGTCAGATTTAATATTATGTAAAATGGATCTATTATAATATTTTAAATAACAATAGGCTTATTTTAGTAAAATACATGTAACAATTTTTCTGGAATATTTTAGCCCACATAAAAAGTAATTGCTGAGTAATAAAAAGCATTACAAATCTTAAAGTGGAGCAGACATTTTGTTTGTAAAAAAAAGGCCTTTTTATTTTAAAGTACCTTTTGTTCTATCAAGACAGATTTCTGTGTTTGAGCTAATAACAATTTGTTTGTTTTGAGAGTTAGCCATTTCAAAAGTTAAGTAATTCTAAAATTCAACTAAATACATTTTCAACAGGAAAAATTTGTTGACCGAGTTGTTAATCACTACTTTATTCTCTCAGACCAAGAGGTAAAGTAAAAACGTTCTCAAATTTATGTTACATTTTTTTGGATGGATTTAAGCCCAAAACACTTTTTGCCCATAAATTATTGCAATGATATTACTTGTATATTCAAAACTATGTTTTTCTACACAAATTAAAAATTTATCACATCGAAAGATTCCTTTTAATTAGAAAAAATTCTTATATTATTTAATTCTTTGAAATGCATAAGATAATGCTATACTTGTGTGTGCTAAAAAAACATGAACTTCAGCTCACTTTTTTTTACCAAAGCTAAAATTTGGAAAATACCTAACAAAATATAAATATAACAACGCCTAACTTAGTCCAATAATGGTAGAAAGCAAGAAAAGTAAATATCTACTTTCACTTATTATAATTATTTATTATAATAATAATTATGTAAAATTAAATAGTTATTTATTAGTTAATATTAGTATAGATAGTAGATAGTTATAGATATACAGATAGATATAGATAGTTAATTATTATTATTAATATTAATAATAATAGAGTAAAATCTTTTCAATGCTGGCCACAAAACATTGTATATTATATAAAAAGATCCGTCCTATTAGATTTGGAGAATATCCATCAACGTGTTTAAAATTTCCAACTGCCTTTAAAAAAAAGGCAACTTTACCTGTAATTCGGACACTTGAAATTAGTTCAATTCTATAAGTGTCTAAATTTTTCTACTAAAAACGCAGGTGGAGTATTTACAAACAAATGACCGTTCAAAATGTACTCCTCTAAAAACAGAAGAATTCGAGAATGGCAGACAATTATTATTGTTTCCATCCCACCCATCTTATCCAATCCTCTCCTTGGAAAAATAGAGCGTGCTGGTTATTTTTAAACATTTAAGGACGGAAAAGGAAAAACAAAAACAAACAGATGAAAAAACATGTTTCCTTTTTTTTTTACTCACAGAAAAACGAACTTGAAGCTGTCGTCAAGATTCTTCTTCTTCTTCAATAATGACGTCACCGCTGTGTGTAGAGCAGCGTTCTGGAATGGCAAGAAAACAAGTGGAAGCAGGAAAAGAAGAAAAACACATGGCATTGTCAAGATTAACTTAAGAGAAGGAAAAGAAAAAGAGCAAGGAAATGATGTGGGTACGGGAGGGGGGAGGGGGGGGGGTGAGGTTGGGATGGGATGATGTCACTATTGCTATTATTGAGGTTGATCGTGAAATCCTGGGATTGTGAACACACCAAATAAACTCTAGAGGGGTTTACTACCGGTTTTTGCAAGGACAAGGTAATAATCCGGTCCGTCTATACAGACTGGATATTAATTTATTTTTCCTAAATAAGGGTCCAATATCCATCTATGTATGTTCAGGTACAATTCCTCTTAAACTTTTTTGTGTGTCTATTATCACATCTCTTACTACCTGTTCAGGTTATACGCATAGATGATAATTACTCTAATCGGATAAGGATGAGTAAGGAAGCTTAGAAGTAATCAACCACGTGGAATAAGATTAGGAAACCACGGGAAACCCCTCTCGGTAGATCAGACTGGGATTTGAGCCCCAATATCCCCATCATCAGCATGCCTGTCCAACACGAGGGTGATTCATTAGACCATTCTGCCACTGAAGCGGGTTTCCTCTAAATTAGTCTTTCCCCATTATTTTTGTTTTTTAGTTCAAAATAAAATAAAAGATTACATTCTTGTGATAAAATTAAATTACCCCAACACATTTAAATCTACCTTGTATACGTTTTAAAAGGATCTCATATGATAGACATATGTTTGGAATAAAACCATCAATTAATAGTGTGATTAACTTTAATTTTAAATATTCAAATTATGAATGTTGTTAGCCTTTGATCGCAATCAATGTGAATAATTCTATAACCCACTTCGGTGGCCGCATGGTCCAACGCGCTACATTTGTGTTAGACTAGACTGATGAAGACTGAGAGACTGGGGTTCAATTCCAGGTGGATGAGATGAGGGAGGTTTTTTCCTAAATAGTTTTTCAATCGCTCTCCATCCAGATGTGGGCGCACTTCCTCTGAATTTAACTTTCCTAATCCCTATTACATTGGTGCAATTAGTACATAGGTGTATAACCTGAACTGGTAGTAAAACGCGGTGCTTAAAGAATAATCTATGATAAAATTGTATATATGCTTAAAAAAACAAACAAAATTAATAAGCGTATTTTACACTCGAATAAAAGTGTAAAATTAGCAGTTATGGTTCTGTGGAGATTTTAAAATTATGGAATTAAAATTATATAAGTTATCAAATCACATATATTGTATTAAAATTAAATTTCATTTAACTTTACTCCAAACTAGATAGTAGTGTGTATGTGTGTTATTAAAAGATTTATTTGCTTATATTTAAATTATAACTAAGCTTTGGTCTCCTCCTTACTAAATAGAAACTCGGGCAAAGAATGATTGGTTTATGAATGATTTTAATCCTAAATGTAATTTCTTAACTAGTGTGTAAGGGCCTATTTAAAGGTCAATTATTAAGGGAATTTGATACGCTACTACTTTATGGTCAGAAATTCCAGTCAAGAAAATTTATTTTACTCTTCAATTGACAATGGATAGATTGGGATAGTTATATTTTATTTTCATTTCAATTTTTAATTTTTAAATGCATTTTGTTGCACTAAAATTATTTAGATAATTTAATTTTTATTTCATCAGTTAGAGGTATTTGACTTGCACTTTCTGAATCGGCTGATTATATCAGAACAGGATAATTTATCTGAGCGAGAGCAAAAGGGCCTATCAATTCTGCCAGGTAAGGTATGTTCATATATTTTCCAGGAATATTTCAAATGTCGCAATCGACATGGGACCGAAGGCTTTACTTCCCCTCCAAAATAAGTTGTTCTACTCATGAAAAATCCGTCGAGCTCAGATGGGTTTGAAACAACGGATATAGGGTCCTTATGCAAGCATTTAACCCCAAGACTCCTGAGTTCAACGTTTCACTTGTTCAATTTGACTGTTATAATGAAAACAACGGCAAAAATTTCACTAAATTGTTTTGTTGACGTTTGGTTCAGGCTCTATTGCCTAATTAGGTATTATCCATGAAAATGTTTCTTAAAAACGTAAACAAATTTTATTCACGCATTAAAATGATTTTAAGTGCCTTGACTAGGCTATTTTTTTAATTTACATATAAAAAGATATATTCGTTGTGATTATTTATCTACTTTATGAAAATATAATAACTATTGTTCATTTTATAAGACCCAGTCGCTGGATAAATCTCATTTTAACTTTTACCCTTAAAGATGGTTCAAGGTCATTGGAGAATAACATTAATATTGCACCATTTTAACAAGTGTATAATTGCGTTATCTGATAGATCGTTGTCTTAATTGACCACTCATATGTATCCCGAAGATTTCAGCACTTCCATCACAGACTTTGCCTTAAGATATGAGTGGAGAATGACCCTAGGCACGGGATGACTCATGGATAGTTCAGTGGTTGGAGCATTGGCGTACTAAACCAAAGACCCCAGGTTCAAATTCCCTGTCCGATTGTTATTTTTATATTTTAAAGAATAAGTGTGGACAAATGAAGTTATAAATAGTAATTTAATTATTTCGAACCATTACAGTTCACTAGTTATAATGGGTCAAACTTGGTATTAATAGTTTCCTCCATGGTGACCAACCAATCGTGAAGTATTGCAAAGAGTATGTTGTTTTGGCCGAATGGAAGATTGGTTAATCCTTAAATCTGGATTAAACTCAATCGTTATTAATTATTATTATTATTATTATGGGAACCGCATCTTACCACCCGTTCGGGTTATACGCATTTACGCTAATGTGTAATGGTAGGGTGATTGCGAGATGAAATGTAGGACCTACAGCTTAACGTGGAATCCGAACCTCGGTGGAGGCCTGGCATTCCCCACATTCACAAGTTGTGATTAATACACGTCTTTTCAGAGGGGAGGGAAGGGTTTGGTAATCAGGTCACCAACAAATAGTTGAACAACCCCGTCTCGAAACGCTTCCGTTATTCCAAAGTAAAAGTTAATTAGACTTTGTGGTGCGCGAGTACTCTAAAATTTTAGTTCGTTTTAAGTTTTAGTAGTTGTGCCAATTTTCAGAAAATTTTAACAAATTTTGGGTACTTTTAATTCTCGAATAATTTAATGAAATTTTAATTCTATGATTTGATTTTATAACAAATAGAGCTCCTCATTATTTCATTTTGTCTTATTTAAGGATATATAAGTTTGTAGAAATATAATCCATTTAATTATAATAATGCTGCTCTATATTACTCTGGTAACTCTAAAAAAAATCATTCAAGCTCGATTATAACTCTGATAAATACCTACTCGCACACCTTTAATTAGAATAGTGGTCGGTCATTTTCCGTTAAATCTAATTACGTAAACTAATTGAACATTTCGAACATGACCTTTAACAGTTGATGTACAATCTATTTCAATTTAAACTATACGCGCTTACACACATACACATACTGAGTTACATACATAATAAGCCTATGTAAATAGAGCCCAGGTAGTTTCGTCAAAAAGGTCAGATTGGCAGTATTTTGTATTTGAATGATTCCCAATGTACACTGATATATGTTTTGAGTGTTTTATTTTTAATATAGCATAGTTTGACGGCTACGTGATACCCTAATTTAAATTAATAATTAAACAAGTCAATTTTTTCAAAAATATAAACATTTTCTTTTCTTTTGCACACATACTATTGACAGAGATATTAAAAATATATATATTATAATAAATTCCCTTTTGATAGATTCCTCAATCCCGAAAAGGTTGATCTCTTTTTTTTGAGCCCGAAGAGTTGCATCATTTGTTCATAAAGTTTGGTATTTAAGAATAACTATCACATCTCAATGCACCATTAGTACAGACGCCACTTCTCTAAGGCAACATTACCAAACCCTTCCTTCACCTCTGACAAGACATCTTGTGAATGTGAGGAATGCCAGGCTTCCACCATGGTTCGGATTCCACGTTAAACTGTAGGTCCTTCATTTCATCTCACAATCACCCTACCATTACACATTAGCGTAAGTGTGTATAACCCGAACGGGTAGTAAGACGCGGTGCTAATAAATAATAATAATAATAATAATAATAATAATAATAATAATAATACTCTAAGGCAACAAACATAACAATACAGTTTGAAAATTTCTTTGAAATTTAATGTTTTAACAAATAATATAACCAATTATTTATTTAAAAAATTAAATAATGGTCAAGTTCACACACCAACAAGTTAAGTAAGCTATTTTACTAAGCAGGCCTATATATTTTATTTAGGTGTTAATTAGTGAAATATATCATTTTATTAGTGTTAAAGTAGGGGTTGCCATTTTTACTCAAAATATTACTAAATACATCGTGTACACAGTGCCTGCTAGAGATAGTGCTACATATTATAATTTTTCTATTAAGTTTACAACTACGAATTATTTTTATGCGTGGAAAATATTTGAAAAATATGTTAGCTATTGTTCGAAAAAGTACTTAACGTAAAACAACCTACGTTATTAAATTTACTGAGGAAAATAATAACAAAATTTTAATTTAGTTTCAAACACAGATAAGTTCAACAAATTCGTTTGAATAAAAAATGACATCCTGGACACGGTAATCAAACCGGGTTTGATTCCGTGCCCAAATTTTTATTTTTGACTTAATTGAACTTGATTCCAGGATCAGCATCTTGAAAGCCTAAATATATCAGTAAACTATATATATATATATATATATATATATATATATATAT